>JAODTR010048880.1:0-18470 GCA_025399935.1 Amblyopsis rosae
AGTAACATTCTGCAGAGCTCGTCAAGTAATTTTATGTTGTATTAATTTTTTTAAATGTTTGATGTACCGGGCGGGCCAGGTTGAATGTCTCAAAGGGCTGCATCCGGCCCCCGGGCCTGACTTTGCCCAGGCCTGCTCTAACTGAACTGGTGTTAAGTGGGTCTGATCATTGATGAAACAAGGATTATGAGTATTGTGTTTTCCACTTTCCTATCTGTAAAGGGATGGTCAAATTATTAACTGTGCCTATAGTTGGCTAACTGTTCTAGAAAATATTTTGTTTTACAAATCACCCATTTTTGTATCTCTCACTTATTGTAGTCAACTTAGTGAATGCACTGGGTATAATGAAGTACTTGATATATTTCAAGTACGACTTGAATTCCTAATTCGTGGATAATTTTATTGACTCTCAGCCGATGTGAACCACATTTTCGCTCTGAAAGCAATGTCAACGCCAAAAACATTATTTTTCTCTCTTTTTTTAAATCCTTTGTCAATAGGCCAGAAAAGACAGCATTTTGTCCTGCTGTCTCATTCAGCTCAATAGGCTCAATAATTAGCTTGTGGAGGCTGTCTGGCCAAGAGACGATGAGAAAATCCTTGATACAGAGACGTGAGTCTGAAAAAAGAAATATCTTGTTGGAATGATCTTCCCTCCCCATGTGAATCAGATGATCTATCACGTCCTAATCTCTGTGGGGACCCACCCTGATTGACTCACGAACAAGCTTGGATTTTTTATCATCACTTCCCAACTTCCCTTGTCCTCAGAGCGCCCTATACTAAAACAGATGTAAAGATCATTGTAGACAGGGAGACAGATAAGCATGTGCGGGGGACACAACTTGTTATTGGTCTTGTTAAGGGATGTACATGTAAAACGTAGTGTTCCTCTTGCCAACGGCTATTAATGACAAACGTAAACAGGTCTAGTACACTTTGAAACAACCGTATTATTGAATAAAAATTTACTAAAACCAATAACGGTAACACCACCATTTGCACAGGTATTTTAAACATGATTAGCCTATTGCTAAAAAGATAATTATCAAATGTTCTATAGTGCATACAAACTCTACAATCCAGCAGCCCCCATATATTAGCATCCCACCATACAGTTATAGTATATATATATTTTAAGGATTGAAAACAATTATGGGTTCTTGTTTAAGTAATCGGTTTAAAATAAAAAAAGTATAAAACCAGTGTCCAACCAAAATACATACCACAGTACTGTATATGATATTAAAAAAACATATTGTATACATGGTGTAATGATATTACATTTTACACATTATGCCTTCAGTGTAAATGTGGAAGCCAACAATAAAAAGTCCCCAAGAAGTACTCATGTGGAAACAAGGTAAAGAGATTAAGGCTGGGCGCCACTACATTGGAGTTTACCCCATTAGACGACAGTGTCACCTCCTGTGCCTACTAGTTGTGGGGGGAAAACTCTGACTGTCATGTGTGCATATATACCGAACAGCATTTCAAAGTATTCGACCTTAATGGTAACCCTGATTGGAGTCCTGTAAAGAGCTCCAGTAGGGAACTCCATAGTTCTACTGGGAGATTTCAATGCGCATGTGGGCAATGATGGAGATACCTGGAGAGGAGTGATTGGAAGGAACGGCCTACCTGATCTGAACCCGAGTGGTCTTTTGTTGTTAGAATTATGTGCTAGCCATGGATTATCTATAACACAAGGATGCTCATAAGTGGGGACATTGAGTCCCCAACACCTGAGTGGGCCATGTTTTAAGCTTCCATTGTTGAAGCTGTGGCAGAGAGATGTGGTCTCAAGGTCTTAGGTGCTTCAAGGGACGGTAACCCTGAACCATACGCCGGTGGTCAGGCAAGCCGTCCGATTGAAGAAAGAATTGCGCGGTGGAAAAAATACGACTGGTAGAAACAGCTGGACGGATCATCGTCAATTTCCCTGGGGGTGGTCACTGAGGTAGCCAAACAGTTCCACAGTGGCGAAACCCCAGGTATCGATGAGGTTTGTCCAGAAATGCTAAAAGCTTTGGATGTAGAGGGGATGTCTTGAATGTAGGGCTGGGCGTTATGAGAAAAAAATGATAACACAGTATTTTTTTAAGACATACCAATTTCACAGTAAATTTCAATATGTTTTTTCTCTCTTCATGCCTTCATAGTTTTAAGCTTATTCAAATTTTAGGATTCAAAATCAAAACATTTTAATTTCAACATATGAAGGTTTTGGCTCCACACAGTATGACACAGTATATGATGGCTGGAGAATCGGAGTAGCTGTGGCAGTACTGCATTCACTTTACCTCACCGCTGTGACGAAAAGAGAGCTGAGCCAGAAGGCAAAGCTCTCAATCTAACGATCAATTTTCATTCCTACCCTCACCTGTGGTCATGAAATTTGGGACATGACCAAAAGACAAGATCACGGGTACAATCGGCCGAAATGGGTTTTCTCAGGGTGGCTGGCTTCTCCCTTAGAAATAGGATGAGAAGCCAAGTCATCCATGAGGAATTGGGAGTAGAGCCGCTGCTCCTTTGCATGGAATGGAGTCAGTTGAGGTGGGTCGGGCATCTGGTAAGGCTGCCCCATGGGCGTCTTCCCTGGAAGGTGTTACAGGCACATCCAGCTGAGAGGAGGCCTTGGGGAAGACCGAGGACTAGGTGAAGAGATATCTCAACACTGGCCTGGGAACGCCTTGGGATCACCCAGTCAGAGCTGGTTAATGTGGCTTGGGAAAGGGAAATTTGGGGTCCCCTGCTTGATCTACTGCCCCTGTGACCCGACCACGGATAAGTGTTTGAGGATGGATGGATGGTTCCGCATTCAGATTGCAGCAGTGAAGGCATACAAGTTTCTGGAGTTCTACAACTATTTAATCTGTGGATGGATCAGTGAAATATTGACTTTTACATCAACAAAAATCAAACATCGGCGTCAAAGCAACGGAAGGTAGGCAAGTGTGTCTACATGTCCTTCCCATACTGTAGATATGTCTTACCTTGTTAGCTAAATTACAGGCCTAAACATTATACTGTAGGTTTATTCAACATTATGAACAATAACAGTAGGCTACTTTTAAAATATGGACATTTTAGACATTATCAATATTATGTAACTTGTCATTTACTAGTTGTGTTTTGTTTATTTAACGATCTGTGCTTGGCCTTAGTGTGTTTATGTACTCTACAGTAGGCTACATTCCATCATGCGTACAATTTTGCAGTAATTATTGAGCTAACCTAATCTACAGGCTACAGTGGCAAAGTTATCCTAACACACTTTACTGATACAGTATATGCGTTTGTGAGCAGCGTATTTGACGAGACGAACGGAAGCAAGGCCCCATAGACCCCATAATAAACAGCCAATAATTAACAGAAAGACGTTCTGCTACATTCGTAAACAGGAAATCAGAGAGTGATCGGTACAGCACAGAGACGGTGTTTGTATTTCGTTTACTTCGCGTATACTTTTTTGTAATCTATTTATAGAGTTCTTCTCAGTTCGTTTGGTAATCAGGCCTATTTTGCTCGTGTTTTGTGATTAAAACTAACATAATCTGTCTGCTTTTTATCCGATGACAGACACAATGTTTAACAGATTAGAGAGGTGAGTTGAGGTGAGGACAAATGCTACTTCAGGAAAGTCTTAAAATTATTGTCCACCAGTGATTTAATTCAATAGAAACAATGTCAGCCATGTTGTACCCTGCATAAGCTATTTGAGCTTTCTCTGTTTCTGACATGACCAGCCACCACTGGGTTACACCATGAGAAGCTTATTTGCTGAATTTGACAAAAGGTGTATTAGATTGTTGACTATGCATTGCTAACTATACCTTGAATTTTACTACAGATAGTTAAAAGCTAAAGGCACAGCATTGTGGCCGGTCTTTTACTTTTGACCTTCTTATCTAAAGATACTGAACAGAATAAAATTTTAGCAACAGATTGTTGAATTTACACACACATAACATTTGCATGTTAATGTTCATGTTCATGATGAATAGAGCTTTTGATGAATAGGGATTTTTTTCTCTATTATATCACTCATCTATGATTACTTTGATATAGCGCCCTTGGAATGAAACCATGTATCATAAGCATTTCTCAAATTGATTGTAACCTTTTTGAGAGAAAAGTAGCAAATTAAAAATGAAATGGTGATTTTATTTTTAGTGTGATTCAGTAATACATTTATTAATTTACTTTCTCCCCCATCTCTGTTATGTTTTATATTGAGTTAATTACAAAAGGATTCCTCTGTAATGTGCTGGTCTAATGTCCAAACACCGAATAAGAATTCAGTGTGATATAATCTTGTGTGTGTGTGTATGTGTGTGTGCCTCGTTTATTGTTTTGATCAACTTTGTCTGCATCTGCAAAATGAAAATTAAAGTATTTTACAGATGCTACTTGCTCGACTCTCTTTGAGTCATTGTAACTATAGCAACATATTAGGTATTTTCATAGGATATAATAAAGTATTTTTTTCTTCCTTAGATAAAAGTGCCTTTTGATTGTTGGCAATTACTGGGAATTTCTTCTGCCGTCTGACCCTGAACATTTCGATGGGTAATTCTCAACTAACTATCTACTAACTATGGATATTGTTCCACTTACTGTAAAGGCAATTATGTACTGTATGTGCATGCCGACGATGTGCTGCATGGCTAAATGATGCCATGCTAGTAGGCTACTGATGTGTATACAGCATGAAGAGAAGACAGCTTTGTAATAACGTAACCCACCTGTTCACTTCTCATCTTGAAGCAGCGTCTAGGCTTGTATAGGCACCCTATGTGTCAGCTTGTCAACTTTCCACGACCATATCAACAGCCTGACACCAGCCAACACACACACACGCACACACACACACACGCACACACACATCCACACTTCTCAACCTCTGCCCGCCGTCAATCACTGTATCGGCAGTAAGCAACAGCGGGTGAGTAAAACAACGCCCCGTTGATGGTGAAATATTGAGCAGATGAGATGCTGAGCTTGTCTGGTAACGGGTGGGAGAGGGGGGAGAGGGGGGGAGATAGAGGAGAGGCTTGTCAAAAGGGGAGGAGGACAGGAAAATGGGAGAGGACGAAGCGCTACTAGCGACGTAAAAGCTTGTAAAAGCTTGAGGCTGCGGCTGTGAGACACCAGCGACAGTGTGGCCTCCACTCCCCCGAAGCCTCGCTGAGTCACTCCTCGCTAGGCCTGCCTGTATCTCCAGCACATCGTCACGGCAACACAACCCCCGTGGCGTTGGACGTAGCGGATAATGTAGCACTGGAGCATACAGTAACACCATTTTCTCTTTTGCCCTCGTTCTTTGTTATACATCCATAAGTTACTGGCAGACACACCCTGGCTATTTATCTGTGTGTGTGTCTCTTACTGTATCTGTCTATTAACACACAAATCCATGCTTGCGTGTCCCGAAGCCGCACTGTAGCAGTTGTTCAGTTCCACGCTTCTTTTCAACATTTAAACACTAGCACAGAATTGACACAACCACATTAACTGATCCGCATATGCTGAAGCAATACTTAAAAACCTGCATTACAACGTTATAAAAGAGAAAGACGTATGAGACTTCTCTGAGTCATATTGTTACTGTACAGTATTTCAACACAGGTACAAAATAGACCAACCCTTCATCTAATCACACACTGTAGCCCTTGTTAAATACTTACACGCTGATTATACTGAATGATACATTGAATATGGGTGTGTGTCAGCCGTGAGTACTACTGCGTTCTACTATCTTGGCAGTGCGCCTCACTTGGTTCACCTACTGGGATAAACGCAGGTCACGCTGGGAAAATTGACAGCGCAGTGAACCTGCTCACATCCTACAAGGAGGAGCCGTGCGTGTTTGCGTGCACAGGTGTGCACGTGCCCCAGACAGTCCTGTACCGTTAAGTTGTAGAAAGTGTAAGTTCCAACACAGCAGGGGGAGTTTAGGGGTGACCCTTCACATATGCACGTCTGTCCTGGCCACACCTAAAGACTCACTTGCTTTCACCCTATCTTGTATAGCTGTACTTAAGGCTGCTTGGGTAAAAACATCTGCCGAAAAACACGCTACAGTAGATAAGGAACAGCCAAGCATTACAAAGACAGAGAATAGACATGATGTGTCTTTAATATAACAATAACAATATATACTGTAGTTCAGGGCAAGCATGTTGATCATGGATTTTCTTTTTTTATGATATTGCTTGTGCAATATTATGTATACAATATATCACCTGCTTGGATGTTGTTTGTAAATGTTTATTTTAAATTTGAAATGGTTAAGGAGGTTTTTAGCACAAGCAACTACGTTAATATGTTTTCAGTTAAGGCATAAGATCCTTGGTATTGTAAGCAGTCCACAAGGGATTGAGCAGGACCATATTTGATTTAATGTGTTAGTGCTCATTTGAAACATATGGTTTGGTATCTGAATTGAGGTTTTGCTACTTGAGTTTTTGTCCATTTCATCCTCTCAAATCGATCCAGACTGACTGAGCAGTTCTTTTGTGCATATGATATTAGCGTTGTGGTGTGAACAACAAGTGGTCTGGGATCTCATCACTGCTAAAGTGGTCCTAAAAGAGAGCTGAGTTCTCTTACGGGACCACTTACAGGAACACAAACAGGGCTTGTTCAGTGAGTTCAGTTTGCTAAGAAAGTGAGTGAGTTCAGTTTGCTAAGAAAATAGCTACAGAAGCATATAAAACAGCCTTACTTAATTGAAAAAATGTAGGCATATTAGTTTTAATTAAAATCATCTTTTGGGTCTAAACCAAATGCAGTGGTTCTTGTTGACTTCCTCTAACAAATTGTTTCTCGATCATTAATCATAAACCTAATTGCATTTGCATTGTTGTCTACAACATACCAATTGTAAATGAAAACAACACATCACCTAGGAGATCTTATACAATGGGAGGCAATTTTGATTCTCCCTTACCGGTATTATATTTTAATGAAAACCATAAACACACTCAGTAGTCTAAAGTACTGTATGGGTGTACATAATGGAACATTTCCCTTTTATTTATTTATTTTTGCATGTCTAAGGTCTTCCAGGGGATTCCTCACTACCTCAAAGCTCAAGGAAAATGCATAGGGCAGTTGTAAAAGGTGTAGAGAAGACACTAGCCGTTTAGTGTGGTTGTGTGTGTGTGTGTTTGTAAGTTGGGAGGAAGGGAGGAGCTTGAGTATTGCACGAGTGCCAGCCACTCAGCACCCAGGTGTGAGATGGCGAGCATCTACTGTATGAACATACATTTCTTGGTCACATTATACCAGACGTATACCTATTTCACCAAAACACCAAGATACAAACAAGCTTTTTCCATGACTGCAAACAGTGTTTCCTATAGCATCCATTACATCACGTCTTTTACGGCTGTAATCACATAAACTCTTAATGTGATTAGATAGAGGCAGTACACCGGCTACAGTACTAATGTCAGTATTGGCTGTAATGGGAGGTAATGATGTCGGATCTGATGCTGCCAGGCAGAAGGACATGAATCAAAGGATTAATGGACTCATTCAAGCCGTTATCCATTAGGAGTAGTTAACTGGGGTGACTCGGCAGATAAAGCAGAGCAGACACAACAAGAAAAACACCTCTGTCCAAATTTGAACTAATGTCTGCCATCTTGGATTTTAAAATTGCCCATTCAAGAATACAGAAAACAGATGTTTTGCATGGTTCTCTCTCTCTCTCTCTCTCACTCTCTCTCTCTCTCTCTCTCTCTCTGTGTGCGTGTGTGTTTGCGTGAGCGTAAAACTATTTTTGACTGTTAGCAATCGGTAGAACTAGTCTTCATGGGTGAGCAGTTACATTTAGTGGTCTGACAAAAGTGTTGATTGTACCTGATTTTGCTATTGTATTTTGAAATAGTTTATATCTATTAAATCACAACAATCTTAGCTTTCCAAAAATACAGTATAATTAACTATGCACTCAAGCATAGCGTGCATATCCCGAAAGCCCTCAAACATTACTGACAGCCCCCTTATATTTTAACTGATGTTAAAATCCAAGTGGGCTGTCCCAGAAGCTTCGGGTATTGGGTATTAATTACTACTAAAGCTTCGAATCTCAAAAAATAGTATTCGGCCAGCCCTAGAATGTGTGTGTTAGAGCCTGACATTTTGTCGGGATTTCCTTGGGCCATCAATGCTTCTATCAATCCCGTGAACGGGCGGGACGGGAAATAATTATCAATGGGAGAGGGTGGGACAGGTGAAATTAAAACACGTAAGATATTGCTCTTATATTGATATGTTAACTGAATCGGCCTGTGCCATAAATGAAATGATCTCTGTAGCCAGTTACAGAGCCGCTTGTGCGAGCTACGAGGTGATAAGGGGTGCATCACTATTCTACTTTTTCATGCTATTTAAAAATAATGTCTATGTATTGTACGAGCAGGACTACATCCAACACCACATCCCATAATTCATAAGAAACTATCCCTGTTGTCTCAGCAAGTCAAACTAGACCAGAAAATTGGGAAAGAAAGGAAGAAAACAATTATATTGTAAAATTGCAGTCTTGTTTTATATACATTTTTCCCTGTCATTTACCATTATGGGCAAATAAGGAAAATGTTCATCTAAAAGTTAATATAATTGTCTAGCCTCTAGTTACATCTGGGAGAGTGAGGCTATTTGAGTTGCTCGAGAGATTTACGGAGCAGGTGAAGTCACCGTAATAGCACCCATTCACTGTTTTGTCTAAACGTTGTACAGTGGCTGTACAGAATAGCCTACACTTGTCTCCAATCAATTTGGGATCACACAAAACAACAGCAGACTAAGACCAAGGATGTAATCGAGTATAACCGTTTACATGGTAGAATTATTATTTTAATTGGGTTATGGTATGGGTTACTACCGCTCTTCTTTGGAATGAAATGTTAAATCGTGTTAGGCCTTTCTCTTCCAAAGTGTTAATTGTGCATTTTGATTCTGGTTTTAACCTTATTCCAATCAGAATAATCAAGTCCGTGTAAACGCAACTTTGCCTTTCTGTTTAAGTAGTTTTATGTATACCTTTATAAGCTAGACTACTAGCCCGCGCAGCTCATTTAAAAAATACAGCCAAAATCTGGATTGTTTTTCTTGGATTGGGACGGGACAAAGAACTATTTTCAAACAAGGGATGGGACGGGACAGGGATATTTTTTGTGGGAGTGGGATGGGACAGGAATGCAAATCCACTCCTGTGTGATGCTCTAGTGTGTGTGTGTGTGTGTGTGTGTGTCTTTTAGTGTGGCAAACCTGAGCAGAATTTGAACAAATAAATGTTTTGATTTAATTTACATGCTCTGAATTGCCACATGGACTTTTTTTATAATAATTATATAACTATTCCATGTGAGATAGAGAGTTTAACAGCAGCACATTTTCTCACTAATTTCTTTCTTTCTTTGCTGAGTTCGTGGTATGAAAGCACCTATATGACAGTGTGAAACTGTACGGTGTATACACATGACGTACTCATTTAAACAGGGTTTACAAGGCATGTGTTGCCAATGCACATTTTCTGTAGTGCACACATTTTAAAAAAACATTGTTTTTTTTTTGGAAAACCGAAGTGAACCATGAGGTTTGCTTTCTGGGCTTGTTTCGCTTCTCTGTAAGATGTGAGAGCTATTGATCCATGAGAGATTAGTGTGTAGTCTCAAGCCCTCAGCTTCTCTCCGCTGCATCACTTTTACCCTGGTTTCAGACACAGGCTGCCTTGCCCAATATTATTAAACTCTTGATTCCCAACACTGGCTAGATAATTGAATAGCGCGATTAAAGCTGCTATTACAGAGAATTAGCAGGCTACACAATAGAATTAAAATGGTTTAATTGTCCATAACATATTTGTTAATGGGTCATAAGAGTTCTTTTAATGTTTTGGTGTAGACAATATTTACATTTCGCTACTCGATGCTACTGGATGCAAATACAGTTTTATAATTGTTTTCTACAAGATATAGTCAAATTGATCAATGGGATGAGAACAACCCAATACTGACATTTCCAGCATTACCAATAATCATCAACCATACGTTTTAGTAAAAAAATAAACAATGCAAAACACAAAATATAATCAATCAATGTTTGATTTGTAGTTCATATTTAACTTTTTTTTTAACAGAAAAAGAAGTAGTCCTACAGAAAAACAATAATCGTATAGTATTTGTAAAATATTACCTAGAGATAGTTTTGTAGTGGTTAAGTTTGATAAAAAATGTGTTACATTACTGCTGACAGGATAGTATGAGTTTTGAAAAAGTAAACTCAGTATGGTAAATGTGTGTAACCAATATGTTTTTATGAATCTTTTTTTTTTGTTGCTTAAAATGATAATACTCGATGAGGAAAAACATTTTGATATTGCTAAATCATTGCTAGATCATTGCAAACAATAATTATTAGTTAGTTTTAAATGTACAGCTGTCTGTCAAGTAATTAATATAAATAGCATTGTACCTATAACTTTTGCCAATTCGTACCATATTGAACAACATGGATTTCACATTGATTTATTTGACTGTGCATGTTATTGTTTTAATGTGTGTTTGTTTATATGTGTCTGTGCAGTTTGTGTTGTTAGGTGTGTGTGTTCACATACACGCATTTATGACTAATTTGGGGCTCATTCAGTTAAGCACAAGCATCTGGACACAGAGATTTTAATTTGTTTTAATTTCCTTAGCTGCCATTTACTCTGTATTAGCCTTTCGATAACAGCACTTAGAAAATGGAATAAAACATTTGTGTTTTTATAGCAGTAGCGATGTTGTATGTAGATAATGAGCCAAATGCTTAATTTATTAGCCAGCGTCTTGTGAGAGGCAGTTGCATTCTGGGCCAACTTGAAAGTACATTGATAGGAATTACAGATATGTGCATTTATTTATTCAGAATTTATGTTTCGTACACAAAATGAACCCTCTTCTTTCTGGCTAGCAACACGTATAAGACAGCTGTGCATAACAGACAACATCCCTCCCCCTCTCTTTACAGGCTTGTTGTTTTTTCAGTAATATTTGATAGTGTTCTAAAATATATCCCACTGTCTTGTTGGTCCATCGTCTCTTATGGCTTCTACTGTCCACACAATCTCACCACCACCACTCATATAACCACCAGAGCTTGGAGCAGGCTCCGATCAGGTTGTTATCATCTGACACAATTGTGTACTGTATTGGCAATACATTTCTCTTCCTGTGATACACGGACGGTGAATGTTAAGAACTGAATTTGAATCTGTGTGTAAAAAAATCAGCATTATTGCTTTTTTTTCCTATCCAATCCAACATGTAATTTTGCAGTGAGGACATTTGGCACTATTATACTTCCGTATTTAGCATCCACGCAACACATAAACAAACATCTGGTGGTATTACTGTAGGCTGACTGGCTATAGGCTTACTTTGATTACACAGTAATCCTTGGCATGATACACATAAAGTGTATGTTTATCATGCCAAGGGTGTATCAGATGTTGTGATACACTAGTATCGTAAATGAAAGGCCGTTTGATATTTGGTTACTTAATAATAAATCAAAATAAATGTTAATGCAGTACAAATGGTATCTGTCAAATTGACAGATTTGACCTCATTAGTTAATTCCCTCTTCAGCTGAAGATTTTTCAGTTAATTAGCCTATATTTTCTTTATGTCTGCCAGTTATGTTCTGTTGACTTTAGTCTTAATAAGTAGGAAATCTCTACTTCTGTTTTTAACTAATGCATTGCTATTTTACTCTGATTAAGTTAGATTGCATTGAAAAAGTCAGGTATATTCTAGGCAGTTCTAAGTCTAGAAGAACAAGAACAGTTCTCCTAGGGCCACACCCACATTAGCACGGATACACACACAAACACTACATGTGCACTTCTTGTGCAGGTGTGTTTCATACATAAACAGTGACCCGAGCTTATGTGGGAACAGTCAAGGAGTATACCTTTAACAGCTGTACAGTATATGAAGCAGACATAGGAGTCACCATGCTTGCTGAAGAAAAGTTCAGCTCCTTTGCACCCATATTAACTTCTGTTCTTTTAAGATCAATATCCGGCCTCCCTTGATTAGCGCAGTCTTGTCAACAAGCAATCTGTCGTCTTTCCTGTCCACTGATTGTGACTAACTGAAAATGGATTAACTGCCCCCATATACATATAATGCAGGTCACACACACACACAACTCCTACCGCACACTTTGACACAGGCATTGAGAAGCGATGGTTTACATGCCACACAGCGATGTGTAGCCTTAACTAGAAACATTGAGGTCCCCTCACGACATTGTCTGTGGCCACTCAGCCTATCAATAGCCTTGTGAGACACCAGGAAATTGCATTATCTACTGAGAGAGAAGCTTTCTCTTTGGGGAGCAATGGAGTAGTGAAGCAGTGCTAAGATGGCTAATGTTTGTCTTTCTATTATCGGTACACAAACTTTTATCGTGTTTGTGAAATATTTCCTTGAAACCATAGAGCAACACATTGTAGTTACCAAACCTTTATTTCCATATATCCATTAAAGAACAAGCAAGCATTGGTTTTCTATTGCAGAATGCAGAAAACACTAGTGTTTGATGTTTTGAGAGTAGAATCCATGAGTCGAAGCGTAAACGTGGAGGGAAAAGCATGACTCCAGGGCATTCAAGCCACAGTAAAAAGCGAGTGTGTCAACTTTCAACTATTTGCACAACACCAATGCATAATCAGATAATAAAAATAATCGAATGCAACAATTGTGTCTGTATGGCTTTAACAAGCATTGAAGACTTAACTTATAATGCTCAATATACAGCACTGTACTGTATAGAGATACGATGCTTGTATGCACATGTGACATATGCAGCAATGCCACACTAAGCCTTTTTATCCTTCCTCTGAAGGGGACAGCTTACTGTAAACAAAGAGATAGAATAGAAAAGAAAGGATGGATAGGGAGAAGGGGAGAGGATTATCAGCCTCTTCCCATGAAAGCGGGAGAGATCAGCAAGTCATTTGCAGAACATAATTCATTTATGATGTATTGTACACCAAAAACTAATGGACTTAAACACAGCAGCTGCTAACAGATTATGACTCTCTCCAATCAGCCACAGGAGCCAATCAAGTTGTTTACTGCTTCTTGTTTATTCTACAGTATCGTGTCTTTTTATTGGTGCCCTCGGGTAATTTTAGGACCCTTTTTTGTTGCATACTGTGCAGTGTTTTGCTCCTTTGCTTGTACAGTACATGTACTGTAACCACAACAGACACAGAATGGTTTGGCCCATCGGAGGAGACCAAGTAAATAATGCATCTGCCTCATCTGCTAGCGGCAACCTGCCACCACATAAATATGTTCCTATTTACAACTCATTTATTCAGGCGGGATGTAATTTCCAGGCTAAATATGAAATTTCCTGTTAACACTGATGATGTATTTCCTCTTCTCTTTTTCTCTTTCATTTCCTCTGTCCGATGACCTGTCTTTTGGCCCTGGTACCATCACAGGTAAGAACATAACTATTTGTATGTGTTAAATCCTGACTATGGCCTCCAGTCAGTGATACAGGTCCAATATTTACCTTAGCTTTTACCATGCTATATACATTCCAGGTAAATGTTTAATAACACAATTCATCAGTGTTGATTTTATGTTCTAACAATAAGGACCAATCACTACCAACATTTCTTTACATAATTTACTAATTTCTTGTTTACAATGGAAAAGGGGGCACTTTGCTGTCACATGTTATGAGATGAACAATCAAACCTAGCAGCAGTGTCAGGCACTTGAAAATGAAAAATATATTTTTTAAGCGAACAGCACAGTGAATCAAGCAGTTTGTATACCAGCGGTGGCCCGAGCATCTGCTAAGTGCTAACACCAAGGCTTAAAACGTGGCACTCTGTGGGCACAGGGCCTTAGTTAGGCATTAGAGGTTAATGGAAAGCTCACAGGGGTCAGGGCAGTGAAGGCGGCTGCAGTAAATATCTATAATGGCCATTGGCCAATAATAAACAGAGAATATAGAAGGTCTGTGCTATTGTCAGCAGAAAACCCAACCCTCCATCATTATAACGGTCATCCTCGGTGGACAATGTACCTCACCAGTGCTCCACACCAAGGCAAATAAAGCTACACCCATTTGTTTCTTGAACTACACAATGCCTGGCGAAATACACACCTTGTAGCCTCTCCTGTAAAATTAATGTCATGGTCTATTATCTTACCCGAACTTCTGGTCTAACTGGTTTTACCATTTAAACTTTTCATAGACCTATTTTTAAATGTAATTCTTACTGTATTGCATACTGTATAACTGTTACAGCTTTATGAAAAGCACAGGCACTGCCATAACATTAAACCTCCCTTGACGCTGGGTTTCATTAGATGACAGCACAACACTCGATGGACAGTGCACAACCTTTTACGATAATTGAAATGCCCGCGTGCTTATGTTTGAGCTGCGTTATGATTCTACTTTAGCGTGTTTATATTGTCCCATTCTTGAAATAGCATATTGGGTGTATGGATCATAGTTAGCACACAGTAGACGGTGTTTAATTCAGCATCTAACCGTCGGCTGCAGGCCCAGGTCCCTCATTACCCATCAGCCCATTTGCCAGCTGTGTCATCATTACCCATCTCCCATGGCAGCCCCTGTCACTCAAGCTGCCTCGGAAGAAGCTAGAAAGTCAATTAATGTGTTTTGTGTGCATGAATGCCATTCTGCTTGCCTCTGTGCATTTAGGTGTGTATGTTTACATTGCGTGTGCATGTGCGCGTGTTTATTCTGTTTGGAGGAAAGTAGCATACGCACAGAACACAGAGCATGCACACGCTATTGTACAGCTGTACATGTGCAGCTGTATTGCTCATGTGTTCTTCAACTACAGACGATACATATTTTATGTTCCAGTGTGCGTCAGACGCTGGCTTCGGTAGGAGATCAAATTTCTATAGGGTTGACTTCAGGGGACCCAGAAGAACGCAGGTCTACTGTAATAACCTATTAAGGGCTTCTTCTGGAGCTTGGATGTGGCAAAAAACTCCACTTACATCTTCTGCCATCTTGCCATCTTCTGAGCCGCATGGCAGAATGATACCCGTCTAATTTTAAGAGTAAAGTCCCTCGCGCGTTTGACATTTGCCTACGTGGGTTGAGAGCTTGGCCAGTGAGGAGGCAGGTAGAAACTGTTATTTTTCACAGAATTCATTGTGGCGTGAGACACAGCCTTTTTGCATGGTTAAGTCAAAGTCATTTCACAATCCCGTGTTTTTGCCAACTGGTGGTATTTGTAAATAGCCTGCGTGCCAGTTTTAGGCTCTGCGGGAGGTGAAACCATGGAGGTGTAAGATAGATTTACATACTGAGGTCTGATGTGTCTGCTTTGGACCGCACGGTGTGTGTGTGTGTGTGTGATGTGTTTACGTCTTCTGAAAATGTCAAATGCGACCAGACGTAATGACAAGTAAATGAACAGATGATATGAAATGTAGGGGGTGAAAAAAGGAAGTGTGTGTGGTGCGTGTGTGTGGTGGGGTGTTTGTGTGTGTGTGTTAGAGAGAGAGAGAGAGAGAGAGAGAGGGAGGGAGAGAGAGAGCTAGAGACGGACAGAAAGTTTTCTCAGCGCCAGATGGAGGAGCATTTGGCACGACTCTCATTACTGTGGGAATGGATTTTCCTCTATTGGCCCGAAACGCACACACACACGCATGCACTCCAGCATGCACACACACACGTGCACACTCAGAGGTGCCTCCTGTCACTCTGTGCCACCTGCCCGGCACCTGGTCATCAAAGCAACACCAGAGAAGCGTTTCATCTGTAGTGTGGAGCGAGAGAATGGGGAGGGCGGCGTCGACTGTTAGGGCCACACACTCTACACCGGTGCCCCGAGTCCTTTTACCTGAGTCTTTTTACCCGAGTCCTTTTACCTTAGTCCTTTTACCCGAGTCCATTTACCCGAGTCCTTTAACCTGAGTCCTTTTACCTGAGTCCTTTAACCCAAGTCCTTTAACCCGAGTCCTTTTACCCGAGTCCTTCCCTTCTCACTGTTCCCTGCCATTCTCTGCCATGTACTTCGCCACGTACAGGGCCTGCGTTTGTGTGAAAGAGCCGGCTCGTCTTTGTACCGCCTGCATGCGCTGCGTCCACGGGGACACAGATGGGTGGAGTGTCCTTGCTCTTTGATCCGAGGCATGCAGCATAAGGGCAGACACTGATCAACACATGTCAGACAAAACTGTTGAGCAGCGCCCGAGACAGAGTTGTGGTCGCGCTGGATGTAAGCCAGGGAATGAGAGCTATAGAGGGAGGGAGGAATGAACTACTGTAGGAACACGTGCAGACACGCACACACGCACACGCACACACACAGTTAGCTACTGTATTTACACAATATTTACAATGGGTTCCAAATGTCTGCACCTGTCATGCAAATTGTTTTATTGTTCATGTTGGTAGAATTAGGCTTCTATTATAATACAGTTCATCAATTACCAAATAATTACACCCAGGCTGAGTATGAAACAATTTTGATTAACATTACATTGTTAAATATTTTACGCTGAAGCATATACCACCAGTGTGCACTGCATATGATTTCATTCATTCAACTTCAATTCATTTTTCTGCTGAAATACAATGTAGACATACTCAACATATCATGTCTTATTGGACGCCATAAGAATGCCAAAGAGTCTCCTAAGTCAGCTTTGGCTCAGGACGTGGTCTTATGTGTCAGCATCGCTGAAAGCACAGCACACATCACAGCTTAATGAGAGAGGCCATATCTGTGAGATAATGTATGCACTGGACATCTGTTGAAATTGGCAATTTAAAAATGTAACATTTGCGTTTTCTTTAACACGATGTAACTGCATTATAATAATAGCTGGTTATTAGCCGTTTTCAATATAGAATGTGTTACATGTATCAGTTGAAGAAGGCCATGCAAAAAAGACCTCAGTTTCTTCAAACATTGTCGTTCTGTGCAGGTGATTTAAATACTGTAAATATGAGTCACTTAATTGTGCAGGCAGCTGTTATAATAGCATAAGGGCGTCGGTGTGTGAAAGCATGTCTGCCATTTGTGCCATGAGGACCAAACTGTTATATGACCATACTGGTTGTCACTTCTTTTCTTCTTTTCTTTTGAGGGATCATGTGTTTGCCGGCTAAAATGCATCACAGAATAGCCTGCTCAGGCAACTGAAACCATATGCTATAGTGAATGGAGTTGATGAGATTTATAATTCGATCAATATTCAATTAATTTCACTTCAACTTTATTCCAGACTCAACAGGTCCATAACAGTAAATATGATTAGAAAATGAGGCCAACCTCAGAATAAAGAATTCTGGAATTTTCTTTTATAGCAATTTCTCACTAATGTGATAAGAGGCTAATGTGAAATACAATGAAAGCAAATCCATTGCATGTAGCATGTCAACCATATGCTTACTTTGAAATTTGACAGAATCGGTGTTATTATTTAGTCATAGCAAAAGACAAAAGTGAATTCCATTTAAAATACCTACTTTTCCTGTGTTGTAATCTAAGGCCATGTGTCTAAAGATATATGTGCCCTAATGGCATCCCCAAAGCTATTTGTAATGCTATAGGCTTGAAATGTAATAGTGGCTATATGAGATATAATCCCAGGGCTGCTGCTAAATTAGGTGGAGTGTGAAAGAAAATCATTTTGCCCACTCTAATGCCTTTGGATATAATAGCCTATTAGATTCCTGCTTTATAGCATGGATACCACAGTACTTACAACCAACCGTCTGCAGCTACCAGCTTATTCAGGCTTGGAAACCTTATGAGAACAATGACCTTGTGTTGTGTGGTTAGTCTCTCTTTCTCTCTCTCTCTCTCTCTCTCTCTCTCTCTCTCTCAGGACGCACGTCCTGTTTTTTTTTTTTTTTCTTTTTGTTTAAATCCCACTATTGTGTTTAGTCATTTTTCCTGTCTCTCTGATTATTTCTGTCTTTCGGCATATTCCACTGGGCTCAGCGCAGGCATCCTAAATATAATTACAGTCCACAGCTGAATGGAGAGGAGGCGTCCACAGGGACCCCTGGAAACAGGAAATGGTCAGGAGGGTTGGACCGAGGAGGGAACAGCAAATCCCTAATTCAATTGGCTAAACCTTGGCAACAAGCCCCCGGCGACTCTTGCTGTGTATTCAGTGGAGTCAAACAATGTGGCTCAAACCACAGGAGAACGATCCATCCGCACTGGAATATACAACACAACCTGCTCTGCATCTCATATCCCCTTTTTTTCCCCCAATCATTTTAGTTTCTCCCTATATTAGCCTGTATTATGCTGTTAATATAACTTTATTCAACAGACAGGGTATTCTAATGTTTTCAAAGCATATAGGCGGTAGCAAATGCGTGCTTGTTATTATGGATGAGTTAACCTGCTCGCTAACATTTGC
>JAODTR010048899.1:0-18466 GCA_025399935.1 Amblyopsis rosae
TGAGAGAAATATTTACGTAATTTATGGTTGTAGCGCAATTGTCTTGACATCGTTACACATGGTTATGACATAGACTATACTATTACAGTGGTCAACATGCCAACATGATCACTGGTCAACAACACATGCCATTATATATCTCCCTATTAAAAAAGAGGCAAACCGCTCTAAAATATTCCTCTTCAAAGAACAGTCAATGTTAACCTATGTTATGCGCAGGGGAATTGTCAAGCTTTTGGGGATTTGCCGAAATGGTGCACGTTTTAGACGTAAAGGTAAGATTAACACAAGCCATAACGTAGACAGCAATTTGTATACCCTACCTGCTCGTTAGGATCCACCTCCTCGCAACAGCACCGTCAATATTATTATCCGCCTGCTCTAGCTGTTCTTCTGTCCCTACATTTAGTTCACGTTCGGGTTGAGCCACAAGAGGTGGCCTTTTTAAAACAAAAAAACGATCCATTTCGTAACTTTCACTCAATCAGATTTGCCGCGTTACTACTTGCCACACAACTTTAAGCGTAATCATTGGACTGCATGGGTGCTAAGCGACCATAACATAATACATAAATATTAAGATACATATAAAATAAAAAAAGAATTAATTGATCGACTGTTTGGCGTTATCTTGTCAGTTACATTCAAATAATTAATCTGAATAAAATAGATAAATTATCAGTAGTTTTTAATGTATAGTTAAAATATTTATTGGGGGTGCTATGGCCATTCTTGGGGGTGCTCAAGCACCCCCAAGCACCCCCCCAGCGCCGCCTATGCGTATATTACTAGTGTGTGTCCTGTGTCAAATTACACTGTACACAATGTCTACAGTATAGTATCGCTTTATCTCCTGCTATCACGTTTAATGTTCCTTTTAACCACCAATTACTTCCTTTGGAGTGAAATCTGTATTTTTCAATATTTAATATTAACACCGGGCTCTGGGATACCATTTACAACGAGGACGCTGTCCCTCCCTCATTGGATTGAAATGGCATATACGACAAATATTCTGACGTTTTTTGAATTCAGTTACATTCAGTATTAATATACAGCGCGGACCTGGGAGAGACAGAGAGCCAAGTCGAGGGGGCTGCACGTGGGGACAGGTTCGGCTTCAGAGAGACAGAGAGTGAACGTGTTCCCAGGAGCTGTGTCATACTAATCCCCCCCTGGCCGAAGGCTACGAGTCAATTATTTTCTCATTTGTCTTTTATCTCTCCATGACTGTCTGGAAACCGGGGGCTCCTCCGAGCTCCGTCAGGCACTTATTGATGCTGCCTGGCCGGGAGGCTTCAGGCAATTCTGGAGAGCGGACAAGAGACATGAGGCACCGGGTCCAGAGGGGCGTGACGGCATCTGGGGACGAACGCTCGGTGAATCACTTCTACTGGGCTGCCATAAGATGTCATGACTTGATATCATGAGCTGTTAAACAAAAAAACTGGTTGTTTATTGGAATGAACATCTTAGCTAGTGTGTGGGAGAGGTGGCGTAATTAAACACTATGTACTGTAACTTTACACTAAAGGCAGGGTTAGTCATTTTCGAGGACGCTTGCTAATAATATCCCTCATTGAAACCCACTGAAACACATTCTGAAGCAAAGCGGCTTTGTTGATTTGAACAGTTTTCGCTTTCGCAACAGTTTGTTTATATTGCTGTTTACGGTGCCAGGGCTGTGTAGAAGAAGCAGATTTTTTTTTTAAACACGCAGCGAAGTAAGATAGGGAAATATGAGGACATTTTTGTTGAATTTGACTAAATGTGTTAGCTTACAAATTAGCTTGCAATAGATGACTATACCTGTGAAATTATGTATTTTATGATAGCCATGTGGCGGGAGGCCTTGCGTCAATCTTGTCTGCATGCTATGTGTTTGTTATTGAGGCGTTGCCTGACATTTATTTTATGCGAGGGGAAGGAAAGCCATAATCCACATGATATTGAACAGCTGTTTATTTTCAGTAGGAGTCAAGCACACACCTTGAGAGATAAAACCACATTAAATATCAGCCTGATGTGCGCTCTAAGAATATGGCACAATATTTAAATTTAGCGTCGTGTTGCTGCAACTTTCATTGTAGCGCTGACAAAACCGCTGATGTCGTCAAGGCCAAAATGTCAGCCCCATATATGTTCTGACCCATAGCCCCAGGAGTCGTCTGACTTTTTTCGCTTTTCATTTACTGCAAAACTCATACGCCAACACGAAAGGGAAAGGGCAAAGGAAAAAGCCACGCAACACAGAGAGAGAGAGAGAGACAGAGGAATGGAGAGAGGGGGAGTGAGTGTTTGAGATAGAGAGAAAGAAGGAGGGAGAGAGAGAGGGGGAGAGAGTGAAAGGGAAAAGACATGCTATGTCAAACTCCACTTTGATGCTTCTGTTCAACCTGAGATGAAAGATTCTGTCTTTCATCTTCACCTTTTTGAGTGAAATATAAATGACAAGTCTCCCCTGCTTTGAAAGCCGTGCAAAACGCAACTGGTGACAAATCAGGAAACTTTTACCATAACAAGCTACAGTAAACGTCCGATTGGCTGTTGCATCCTTTACTTTGAATTTCAAAGGTGTCGTTCTTGCATGGAAGGATTCATTTCAGACACAGAAAACTATCCCCGCCCCGCCTTGTTAATGCCTCCATTTCATCAGCGCTGACCTGTCTCGGACTCAAGCGGGCATGCAGACCAGGGCGAGGGGCCTGAATAGCTTTTCTTAATATCCCACCTGCACAGGAGCATTTCACCTGCATACATAGTATAGTCTAATGAAATATAATCTGCCTACAATAGCATTGAATGTACTTACAATTACAGTTACAGTCAAACCGTCAAGACAAATAATACATTTCCTCATATTGTGGTTACTAAACTCTTAACAAATATGCCAAGGCTGTTTAAGGGTATTACATTTCAGACAATAAATCTGATGTTTGCCATCACAGCAGTGGATTTAAAGAGTATTTTGTTATGTGAGCTTGTAAACTCTGACTAAGAGATATTTTGTATACAGTACATACTTTGTTTTATTTTAAATTATTCATCTTCAAATTCAAGGGAGATTTTAACGTCATACGGTAAACTAAAAAAGCTGTAAAATTACTGTAAAAATGTAATACATCATTAAAGGCACTAGACTGAGATACAGTGTTTTGATCTGTGACTGTAATACAATTATAAAAACATCCCTGCTGGAAGAGCTTATTAGGCTACTATATAGTACCATATAGTCTCAGTCTCTTCCGTTCATTAGCACTGCGTCACAGAAGCGACTCTGTGCTGAACGTCTGATGCATATACCATCATAAGCATGACACTTTACTCTCTGACTTTTGGGAAGTAATACTGTCGATATCCATTGGCTGTTAGCATTGTCACTCGCAAGTCTGTCTCCGTAATTTCGATAGAACGATAGCGCAGTGCTTTGACGCAGTTAGCCAGTGTTGTGTCCCAGACATTCCATAAGGAAAGGCTGGCTCTGTGAAACTACTGTACATATAACAATTAATTATTCCTAGTATACCAAATGAAATACCTTGTACTGTATATCACATTTGTTAGTCTTTTCTTAGTTTGTTGTCAGTTTGGATGTCACCCGCATCACAGCCATATAGATGTATTCATATTCTTTCCCTCAACAAGATGAAAGGGGTTATGACATTTTTCCCATGATGCTCTGAGCTTCCTTTTTTGAAGTCTAAGACCAGAGGTGGTATGATATGCACTAGTCAGCCAGCCAGCCTCCGGGGACACGCCCTTATAGTGCAGATCTATTTACATTAGGTGCATGAGGGCAGTAGACTTAGCTTTGTGCATAGTATTGCTGACATATCATAATATACTATATATCCTGTTTTCTCCAAGCCCATGTCAAGCCCATGTATTGCATTGCGAGCCCGTAGGATATTTCCTGCTCGCTTCAATGCCGAATTCCTTCTTCTGCACACTGAGGAAGTGTAGCTTCAAAGACTGTCATCAAAAGGACCCTCCACATCCCTCAAATGACATAAATCCCTTACAACCATGTTGATTCATGGTACACTGAGCTACAGGTTATAGACTGGATTGGGTCATATTCGGTGTAATGTACAGCAACAGGGTTTTTTGTGCTCCTCGTTGCGAAGGCCATTACGACAGAGACATGATGATGTAGCTGCACGCGCATGGACGGACACACACACACACACACGTACACACATGCTCACTCACACACCGGACAAGACCAAAAGATCTTTCACAGGGACTGAAGAGGTGCAGTGGAGGATAACTGGAGCAAATGCTAAACTAGTGCAACAGTTTTGCTAGTATGTGGGACAAAAACCATGTATTGTTGTGTTGTCAACCACCCTTTGATATGGGTATTATACAGAGCAGTAGTATGGCAAGCCGTTTTGACATTTATTCTCCAAGACTTACTAGTATCTATTTATTAGATACTAGTATCTATTCCATTAGTTACTAGTATCTAATAAAATAGTTACTAGTATCTATTCTTTAGATACTAGTATCTAATGGAATAGTTACTAGTATCTATTATTTAGATATTAGTATCTATTCCATTAGTTACTAGAATTTAATCGAATAGTTACTAGTATCTATTCTTTAGATACTAGTATCTAATGGAATAGTTATAGTATCTATTCTTTAGATACTAGTATCTATTCCATTAGTTACTAGTATCTAATCAAATAGTTACTAGTATCTATTCTTTAGATACTAGTATCTATTCCATTAGTTACTAGAATCTAATCGAATAGTTACTAGTATCTATTCTTTAGATACTAGTATCTAATAAATAGATACTAGTAATCGAATAGTTACTAGTATCTATTCTTTAGATACTAGTATCTAAAGAATAGATACTAGTATCTAATAAATAGATACTACTAAGTCTTGGAGAATAAATTTCAAAACAGCTTGCCATAGCAGTAGTCTTTTTTGAACCTGTAAACATGTTCTGTAAAACACAAACACAAATTAGTGCAATGTACAATTATACAGGACAATTTCATTACATGGTAAATTACCTACCGTATTGTGAATTGGAAACATTTTAAAAACTAATATGGGGGTATTTTGACACCACCGTGGTAACCGTCTAGCTTGTTTACAAGTTGCAATAAATATGTGTTTTATAACCCATTCATCTCGACATATAGATACTAGTATCTAATAAATAGATACTACTAAGTCTTGGAGAATAAATTTCAAAACAGCTTGCCATAGCAGTAGTCTTTTTTGAACCTGTAAACATGTTCTGTAAAACACAAACACAAATTAGTGCAATGTACAATTATACAGGACAATTTCATTACATGGTAAATTACCTACCGTATTGTGAATTGGAAACATTTTAAAAACTAATATGGGGGTATTTTGACACCACCGTGGTAACCGTCTAGCTTGTTTACAAGTTGCAATAAATATGTGTTTTATAACCCATTCATCTCGACATGCATGCATGTCTCTCTTCTGCTACAATCACATATTGTGCATACCAACAATCAGAGTGGGATGTGCATGAAAAATTATTGATTATTTTAGAGTGTTCTCTAACATGAAAATAAAAATGACATTCATTAGTTACACAAAGTCTTGTCAAAGTTTTGCATTTTAAAGCCGATGACTTATAATGGCTGTCCGAGCCAGCCATTTAAATGACTTATGACTGCTTGTGAGGCTCATAACACTGTATATTCTGGAAAAAGCCCACAAACAATGAGTCTAACAGCAGCATACCATCAGCACTACTTTGCAGCAGTGCTCGACACACACCCCTTGGTTCAGTATTGGATCAAACAATAATCAAGCACCAGTTAACTAAAACAATAATTAATACATTTGGTCAACTCGTTTTAGCTTTTGCAATAATAAATAGGTTGTGTGAGAATGAGTTGAGGCCACATGCATGGAGCCAGTAGCCAGTTAGTGACTGTCTGCTAGCTGTGACAGGGCAACGGTACCTATAATACTGGAAGCTCGCTCTCAATAGATAGTTTTTTGGGAGGTTGTATAATAATAATAATAATAATATATGGTTGTATAATAGACACCCTATGCGCTCCTGACTGAAAGCTTGTAAGGGAAATTAATGATCCAGTTGTGTCTTCCCCCGATTGCTTTGTTTCAATGTGACGTGCCAACCAACATGTCTACGCATCTGCTTTCCCTGCTGACTCCTGCTGTGCGCTGTGTGGTAGTGACAAGTGACATGACCAGGGCACTCGGGAACAGCGACAAAGCTGCCCGGGCGCTGCCCAGCGGCTGCACAGCGGCTGCCCACTGCTCCCTTGAGCATACATACATGTATGTGTATGTGACAAGAAAAGCACCTTTAAAGCTGCTGGATTAACATGTTGGAGAGGGACTGGCCGTATAAACAATGCTGCTGACTGACTGACTGGCTGACTGAGAAACGATGCTGACATTATGGGGAGTGAGAGCTCAGCAGGAGCTGCCCACACCCCTCTGAGCAAACATGCGCATCGTCATCAGTGCATTTGTGTGCTGGTTTAATACATATTCATTTGAAATATGTACACTTTGAATAAAAGTATTATGCTAGTGTATTTATTTTATAGGTTAGATTACACGTGGGGGGAATATGAGTAAATAAGAACTGTAAAAACTGTATATGCATACAGATGTAATACAAACAAATGCAAAACGAATAATATTGTGCAATTATCATTGCCATAAAGAAACAACTTACAAGGTTAAGAATGGAGCAGAAATAGTAGGAAAAAGTATTTCACCACCATCCCCATCCCAATGCCGGTCATGTTTAGAGGATAAAGATGATGAAACATATTTATCTTAAAACATGTATGAAACACAACCACAATAAAACAAAAATAAATGCTAAAAGACCAAAAAGGACCACATGGCAAAATGTTTATTTTAATTATACGTTTAACGTAATTACAACTATCACTGTTTCAATATATTTTTTGAAACTAAAAAAGAAAAAAGCCTGCATTCAGAACGTATCCCCACACAGCAAATTTACATACTGTTCTTTAATCAGTGGGGCGCTAATGGAACCGCTTTGTGCAGCTGCCAGTGTGTATATCTTCTCTCAAACCATTGCATATTGACAGATAAACAATGCTGCACGGGAGATAGCAAGCCCTGTGTGTGCAGGCCTGGGCCCTGTGTGACAGTCGCATAACTTGGCAACATCAGATGAAGGCTATTTGCCAACTGTGTGGATATTGGGGCAGGGCAGGGAGGGGGGGGGTGGGGGAGGCCCCCATCCTCTCTCTCTCTCTCTCTCTCTCTCTCTGTGGCATAATGATAAGTTACAGGTAACCCTGCAAATCACATTTAGCCTCCAATTTAGCCAAGGCATGGATGGCATGTTTGCCATGGTGCAGATAGGAGTGTGTGTGTGTGTGTGTGTGTGTGTGTGTGTGTGTGTGTGTGTGTGTGTATATATGTGCGTGTGCTTGTCTGTGTGTGTGTGTGTGTGTGTGCGTGTGCTCACAGGGTGTATTTCATCCAAGGTATTTTGATCCAACTGGACTTAATCTGAATCTATTATGAACGCTTTTGCCCAAGCGTTGACCAAATGGCAGGGGCACAGATCTCTCCGAAGCCCATTAAGCTCAGTGTAATGAGCGCTGACACACTTTAAAGAGACACCCTTGGCGGGCAATGCTGCACTGCCTTCCTCATAAACCCAAATTAATCTTTTCCTCAAATAGAATATTCAAGACAGACCTCTAGGTGTGTGTGTGTGTGTGTGTGTGTGTGTGTGTGTGTGTGTGTGTGATAGAGAAAGAAAGACAGTGTGTATGTATGTGTGTGAAAGAGAGAGCGTGTGTGTGTGTGTGTGTGAGCGTGCACGTGTGTGCTGATGAGGCTTGAGCCAGAAAGATGTTATCCACACATCCTCTCAGCCCGCAGAAGAAAATCATACCCGTCAGACAATGCACACACACACACACACACACATGTGCATGCCTCCACAAACTCTCACACACACACACACACACACACACACACACACACACACACACACACACACACAGAGATCCTCCACACACTCACACATGCACAAGTTCGCATATACAGTATCTCCCGGCACATACACGCAAACACACACACACACACACACACGCACACGCACACACGCACACACACACACACACACATGCGAGCCGTACAGCTGGTGAGCCACCAGTGCGTCTACAAGAGGCCAGTCCCATCAGCCTCGCCTTCAGTGTGCTGGTTGAGACTGCATGCAACACAGTGGCCCAGTGGATAGCACTGTGGTCTCACAGCAAGGTCCCGGGTTCGAACCCCAGTTGTCCCGGCCTTTCTGTGTGGAGTTTGCATGTTCTCTCCGTGTCTGCGTGGGTTTCCTCCGGGTGCTCCGGTTTCCCCAACTATCAAAAACATGTTAGGTTCACCCTCCAGTCAGTGCCGTTGACCAAACTCTGGAATCGGTCCCTGGGCGCTGCACAACGGATGCCGGCAGCCCACAGCTCCCTTGAGGGATGGGTTAAATACAGAGAAGGGGATTAATAAAGTATATCTTAACCGCATCCCTCTTCACACAAGATGGCCGATCCAACTTGATGTGTGCAGGCTATCTCCTGTGGTATGCATCATATAAGAGTATAGGACTAGAGCGAGATGGTACACATTAGAGTATAGGACTAGAGCGAGATGGTACCCATCATATTATAGGACTACACATAGATAACCCTCATATAATAGGACTATAGAGAGATACAGTACCCATCAGGGAAAGGAGTAGAAGGATGTTTCAGATCACGTGGGCCAGTATAGGGTACATATCATTGCTGAATCAAGAACCTTTTTAAATCAAAACGTTCATTAAAAATAACATTTTATTTCGTATTGAGCCAATCTCATGTCATTAGGTTTTGCAAAATTGCTTACTGCAAATTGTAAATAATACATTATATGAACACAGACTTCACAAAGAGACACTGATTAGGTTTTTTATTTATTTTTTTTACATTCTGTCACCATACAGTATGTACATTTGACTGCTATTCTGAATGTGCATCTTACACAATCACTATATGGGAAATGATATCTTCCTTTTAATTTCATCTTAACAGAAATGTCCTCATTGCAGCCAACAGGAACAGCAAGTGGAAACTTAATGAGCAAGCTGGCAGAGCTAGTAGAAGCCACCCATTGTTTTGAATCAGGACTAATGCCAAGATACTTCGCAGCCAATATAGAAACTTTTTAACAATTGTGTCTCAAATGTCTGGTAATTAATAAAAAAAATGTCTTTTAAATAAAAAAAGAAAAACATAACAATAAAACAAGAGTCCAATACAGTCTCTGGAGACTTGTTAAAAGCATAGTGTGAACTAGTGAATTTAAATATTTTGGAGACTAATATTCTGACTAGGTCATCTAAGAGTCAATTACATTCATGGATATGCTAACATTGGTTATGCCAAAATGGTTGGCCACATACCCACACAAAAAAGTGTGTGTGTGTGTGTGTGAATAGCCTGCTTAGCCATCACACACTGGTTCAGGAACAATAAAGATCAGCAATTATCCAGAACAATATATACACAGTTCCTAGAGGGCTATGAACAGGGACGTGTAGGCATACAGAAATGACTTACTTGCTTTTGAGTGATTTGTGAGTTGTTTTTCATCAAAACAAAAACACAAAATTGTTATAGATTATGAGACCATTACGCCTCAACAAACAAGGCTGAGATGTACCCAGGGATTTTAGGGGGTGCTTTAGCATGCTCCCTAACCCTTTTGGCTGTGGTTTATATGCAGCCAACCCTAGCAAAAATAAGTACTTATAAGTCACGCTGAGGTCTCG
This sequence comes from Amblyopsis rosae, assembly GCA_025399935.1. NCBI lineage: Eukaryota > Metazoa > Chordata > Actinopteri > Percopsiformes > Amblyopsidae > Amblyopsis > Amblyopsis rosae. The sequence goes on from JAODTR010048899.1 coordinate 9,839, forward strand.
GGGCGGGGTAGTGCCTACCGTTCCTGCGCGCTCTCACACGTGCTTCCCGGAGTACTGACCTGATCAGTACTCACTGATCTGAGACAGGTGACAGTCAGGCCTCCCACACCTGTTTCCTATGTGGATGATTGCTGTCAGTGTGTATATATAGTGTTTGTGTTTCATCTAACCCTTGCGGGTTATTTTGCTTTCATGCCTGTGTTTGTTGGTTTTTTGATTATTACATTTTCTTAATTTATTCCTTATTCCCTCATTGTTGCCTCGGTCATTCTAAACCTTACAGTACTGTACTTAAGTAGCTTTTTCAGATATCTGTACTTAGAATTTATTTTTCTGAAAACGGTATACTTTTATATCTGTACATTTTAACACGAATATCTGTACTTTATACTCATTACATTTTCCAAACAGGCTACTGTAGTTTAGTGTTAATGAGTTTGATAACAATGAAGAGGAATTGATTATTTATTTAGCATATTTGTGTGCCTTCCCAATATATTCAAGACTGATTTGCACTTAAATATATTGGTCAAAAACAGAAGAAAATCACTGGTAGGCTTATTGGTGCATATTATATACATTATGTAACAAGACAAAACAGATAAGAATAGAGTCTTTTGGTATTATGGAAACCATGAGCTCCACAGGTTACTGTAATTCATTCAGATTTACCAGAATAGTCTATTTTAAATGAGAGGTGGTGAATCTGGCCACTATACTACAGGTTAATTAGCAGTCAACTATCTTCTGCATTTAGCCACAGGTTTTCATCTACATTACATTGTCTCAATTTGGGCAATACACTACATATAGTGTATTGCTAATAATATTTTTCCTGATGCTTGGTAATATATTACACTGAAAAGCAGCTGTGGTTGGTCTAATTGTTCTAAATATTATACATTTTAAATGTGTAATATACAATATTTCAGATATTATGCAATTGCAATCTTTTTGTATTTGTTGTTATGTTTAATTGAAATGTAACAGTTTTGAAAAGAGAATGTAAACGTGATAATTGACCTGTATCCTGCGTTATTGGCTACATCGTTTTGGTGGTCTGTGAGAAAAGCATCCATGACATTTGACAGATGTAGGGTGAATGCAGTTTGTGCCAACGCAATAAGAATCCACCTTAGCCCACATATACTCATGTTGTGTTCACTGTGTGAAGAGGCTTAGGTATTAGCAATTGGGAAAAAAAAATCGATATCAGGATATATTATAATAACATTATTTTGATTATATTTTATTATATATTATAACATTAATGTTGAGGTTAAGTTAGCGTTTACCCAAGCAGCCCGGTACAAATGTTGTTCTTACAAAAGTTTTACTTTTTACTTTTCAGTACATTTCAAAGCCTTTTACTTTTACTTGAGTACAAAAGCTGAATCAGTACTTCTCCTTTTCCCACAGTGTTTTTTTACAGAAGCATCTGTAATTCTACTTAAATGACCTTGTGTACTTCTGACACCTCTGCTCCTATCCATCAAACTGTAGTGATGTCTATGGGTGTACCCCATATATAATATCTCACCTAAAAATTAAGGCCTGTTATCCTGAGGGGACACAAATATGGTAATGAAAAAAAATGTTTTCCCTTAAATGTTGGACTTAATTATTGAATTGTTTGGAAAAGGAAAATGTAGAAAGAGACATCAGCCATCTGCAATGCGGTATTGCAAAAATCAGTGCCAGGGTTTTTAAATAACAATCAAGTTAGCGGTGCTGATGCAAAAAACAGAAATTATCCTGGATGAGAATGTGCCAATGCCAATCACTTTGACATACTGTTGCCTTGACAGAGAAACTCTGTCTTTGTAGGTATTAGCACTTAAGGTAGTAAAAAATATATTTTTTTTCTCTATGTCCCATGAACAGTATTGTAATTCACTTTGCCCTTTGTAATTTTCTCTCTCTCTCTCTCTCTCTCTCTCTCTCTCTCTCTCAGAATTGCCAAAATTATCAACTTCCAATAAGACACATTTGACCTCTCTAGCTGCTTTTAGATATGATTACAATAAATCTCTAGCCAACGGAAAGAATAAAATAACTCTAGTGTACTATTCTCATTTACTATATTGACCTGAAATGTGATATTCGGCAATAGCCCATTCAACATGCATCATGGAAATCTGTAAAATAATCAAGGGAAAATGTATTCACTATTCATTGAAGTGCATTTTATTCTCAATGAACCCCTTTAGAATATAAATTCTGTGTTTTCATACCGGCTTAGAAAAAAGGATTTGGCTCTATTCAAAAGGAAAGAAGCTGTTCAATGTCAGTTCACAAATATCAATTTTACAAGTCTTTATTGAAAATAATTGGTCTTTTTTTCATGCTTTCACCATCTGATACAGTAGGGCTATGCATTTGTGGCAAGACTAGCAAGCTTTTTTGTTAGAAAAAAATAAAATTATGCCTACTGAACACCTGGGGCAAATTAGACCCTCCCAAACTGGCACCCCAGAAAGAATACTCATCAATGCACATCTGTCTTTGCATTATATATTACAACTTTAAAGTTAGTTTTGAGACTTAAAACCAACGTTATTGCAAAAACAAGTCTGCAAATGTAATACCATTGTAATAACCTGTGTATGTAATTATCCATATACAGACTGAACACTTGAGCTAAAAATGGGTTCCAGAAGCCTACTGGCGCAACAGGATGCCATTAGCCCTTTTGTAGAGTTTCTTTGGTGTGGTTTCCATAGCAACAGCAGCACCTGTGAGACGTTGATTAAACATTCTATTCCTCACTGCCCAGCCAATGAGGGTCAGCCTTCAAAAAGGGCCAATGGGAATAGCACTGTCATGGCACTTATGACGCTGCCATATTCTCTTTGAAGTGCCTCTATATGACCTTCTGCCACTAGATGTCACACGAAGCACACCAGCATCTCAGACCAAAACTATTTTTAATGGGCCATGAAAATAAAGAACAGATTAGTTTGGATTACAAAACACACACAGAGCGAGTGTGTTGTCACTCACTGCTCAGGATGTATTTATTTACATGGAATACTTGTACTACTACTACTGCTGATACTGCTACTACTAAGATAGTTGTTTGCTGCTACTGATGTTTCAAATATAATATAGAACACCTTGTGTAAGTGTAAGTAAGCGCAAGGATGCTGGAGGGGGCCTGGGAGTATGCCCTTCTGGTCATCTGGTAAATATGCCCCCTGGGTGCCTTCCTAGGGAGGTGTTCCAGACACGTCCAGCTGGGAGGAGGCCTCAAGGAAGACCCAGGACTAGGTGGAGATATTATATCTCCACACTGGCCTGGGAACGCCTCGGGATCCCCCAGTCAGAGCTTGCTAATGTGGCTCGGGAAAGGGAGGTTTGGGGTCCTCTGCTGGAGCTGCTGCCCCCGCGACCCAACTCTGGATAAGCGGATGAAGATGGATGGATGGACCTTTAAAGTGCACTTTTAAAGTGTCATTATGAATTATAGCCATAAAATGGTATATGAACTGCAGCACTTTTCTAACCTCTCAGCCACTCACAGTTCTGTACAGGATTGCCTCACATTCACCCATTCACACATATTTATACACCGACAGTGGTGTGGGCGACACCTAGTCTCCCAGAGCAAGCCTTTACTTATGTAAAGTCTGGGAGACTGCTAACTGCGTCAAGATCTGCCTACTTGACAGGAGAAGTATTTTGATTGACATGCACCTCTACCAACAACACAACTTAATGCCCAAATCGGCCGTTAAACTTGCAATGAGGAATTTGTTGGAAATTAAACACCACGATTCCGGCTGTTTACAGGTCTTGTAAATCTGTAAAAATAGTAGCGTGACATTAGATACATGCTTAATTAGTAACAACACTGCGCTATCGTTGCACCGGATATTACGGAGACATACTTGTGAATAATAATGCTAACAGCCAATGTAAGTCAGCATTATGACATCGCGAAAGTCAGAGAGCCTCGTGTCGAGTTTCCGTGGATACGCGGGAATGTTCAGCACAGAGTTGCTTATGTGACGTAAAGCTAATGAACGAAAGAGACCGAGTCTAGGCGACACCTAACTAGTTAGGGTTAGGTGTCTTGCTCAAGGACATATCACATGGCAAGCAGCTAGTGGGGTTCAAACCAGCATCTTCTGGCTCGCCTGTCGCTCTACCCACTGCGCCGCTAACATGCTCTGACATTCCCCACAAGACTCTATTGATACACATGGTGGGCCTCCACAAGCCAAGGACCCTGATGTTATGCCTCGGGGCACTGACACTGGCATAAGCATAAGTACATAAGTACATCTGACATGTGATGTTTGTGGGGTACAGGCAGATATAACATTATAAAGACAGAGAACGGTTGCTAACTTCGACCTCAAATCAATATTACTCTGCAGCGCCCCCTCACACATTGAAAAGCATTGTGAAGCCAAGCATAGTACTACAGCTTTGTTGTTGCGAGCAGTGTTCGCCACTCTGTTTATGTTCCTATTTATGGAGACAGGGCTGTGTAGAAGTACCAGATTATTTGTTCAGCACACACAGAACAGTGAACTAGCGAAATGCAAGGAGATATTTGGTGAATTTGACTAAAAGTGTATTAGCTTATAATTAGCTTGCAATAGTTGACTATTCATCTGGTCGGCGAATACCCGAAAGTGACATTGCGCGATAAGTTATACCAATAAGCAATACCCAGTTGTGCGTAAGACAACTGGGTGAAACCAACCAGTTTATGTCTATGTGGTCCAAATCAGTGTCAACTAATAATTGTTGGCATCGCCTGGGAGCTCATCATAATATGAATACATACTGAATAGCCTAATTCGTCCTCTCATTATAAATACACTTGCAATGCACTCCATGACAAGCTAGAACAGTGAACAGGAGCGGGAATAGGAGTCAGCGATGTCGGGTGCGAATGTAGTCCCCCCCACAGGAGCGGTGTAGGATCAGCGCTTGTCCATGGTGGCTCGTTCCTCCGGCCGGGAAGCTCCCTCTACGGACCCAACCTGGATCCAGGGCTGTTCTGCAGAAAGAGCCCAAAGTCCAGTGGCTTGCTTTCACTCCACTTGGCGAACACACAACTGGCAAACACACAAACGACCACACACACACACACAACGGACCGAGTGCACACCACACACAGTGCCTCCTCCACTATGTTCTTTCTCCCTCGTTGGTGTGCTATCTTATGTAAGCTACTGTTTCCTTACTCATTCAGGACATTCTATTCTATGCCTCCCCTGCTGAAAGATCCAGCATTGCTGGTCACCAGCATACGGTTTGTTTTGCATGCTAGCAAAGCTAGCAGCATTTTGCTGGCACCCCGGCATCCCATGCTGTTTACTGGTGTACCAGCATCCCATGCTGTTTACTGGTGTACCAGCATCCCATGCTGTTTGCTAGTGTGCTGGTAGATCAGCACTACCCCAGCACTAACCAGTATGAACCAGCACTACACCACCACTAACCAATATGAACCAGCCTGGACCAGCATGGAATTCATGCTGGTTTATGATGGATTCAGTGTCAACACCTGTTCTCAAGCACCCCGGTTGTTGCCATATACTGTAACCTATATATGACATATATTTCTATGAAAAAGTGAACCTTTCTATAACCTATATATACATATATATATATACATATATATATGAATAGAACTGTTCCATATTTATGGATCCCCGCAGCATATTCTCCATTTATGTGCTGCTTTCACGCGCTACTCTAGTATTATAGCCGGCTCCATTGATTATTATGGAAGCCTGTTCTATGCGTTCGATGTAGCCTGGCCGTTAGCCTGTCACCTCACACACAAGTTTGTCATTCCAAGTTTGGCACTCCAAATATGCAGCTCTACCAGAGGTTCCGAGAGAGCTGTATTGTTGTTTGTCTTTTTGTGGAAGTTGCATGTACTGTAAGCTTACCTCACTCGCTTTTCTTTAAATCCTAGTAATCCGGGTTATGTGAGGCAGTTCTGGCATTCTAGATAGAGGATTTGTGAAGGTCAAATGAGTAGCTGTGGACACCAAACACGACAGTAACTGACAAACTGTCTCGCCACAATACACTGAATAATACACAGAATATTGATGTTTTACCAGCATATACTAAACTATTTCTGAAAAAAACTAATGTAATCCTTGCATGAACTACACAGTAAAATGATGCAATCTTTCATTAACCGTTATGTCATTTATTGATTTTCTAAAGAAAAAAAAAAATGATTTACTGTAGCCTACATGACACACACAGCCCATAGTTACACATTACTGTGAGAAAACGTAAATTTTGCAAACCTTAACAGTTGCAACTGTTTTCTAAATCAAAAGAACAACGACCAAGATGGACACATTTTTCATTGAGCAAAGTACACATTTACAGTAGTTGGCCCCGTTTAAATGTGTTGCATTGGCAGCTTAAAGTAGCACTTCCTCCCTGTGAAATAAGGAACAGTGTTTATCAAATTGGTAAGAACCGCTTGATAAATAAATGAGAATCTTGTGACATTTGTATTCATTATCATTACTATTTTAACAACAGGAACAGCAGATTTAGCAGATTTAGGCACAAATTTGGGAGATGGCTGATAACCGATTAGCACAGACAGGGTTAGTCATTCTTGCTAACGTCAAGCTCAAATCAAACATTATCACTGCACGGTTCTCCGCGGCGGTGCCTCACACATAAAAACTAAATGCATTGTGAAGCAAAGTGTAGTACAGCTTTGTTGATACGAGCAGTGTTTGCCACTTTGTTTATGTTACTATTTACTGGCTGTGTAGACGTATCAGTTTATTTTTTCAACATGCACATAGAATGGTAAAATAGCTAAATGTGAGCAGATATTTGTTGTTGAATATGACAGCCATATATTTAGCTGGCAATGGCTGACTTTACCTTTAAATCATTACTCAAAATGTGGTGGAAAATCCTTCCAACGCTGATAACTGACTGGTTACACCAGTAACGCCATAACGCACAATACTATCTCAGCCCCCACACCGATCCCCCTCTCAAAACAGCCAAAGGCTATCACTGGTAGTAGACTTGCCTGGCCCTAAATTCATGCATTTGAAACCCTGTTCCTTGATACTTTAGTAGCCCTGATGACATGCTGCTGTCAACATCAGAGTGTTGGTTGCTTATGGCAAATGGTGTATGCTAAGATTGACAAATGTGCTGATTGTATCTTACTTTGAATAAAAGCTTCTGCTAAATGTTGTAAACGCAAATAGTAATTCCACTCACGGGAATGTTGCTGAATAAATGACCTTACCTCATTGAGGCTTTTGACCCAGAAAACATATTTCTACAAGGTCTATAGTAATACTTTGAACACAGACAGCATGTTTTCAACAGCGTGTTTCAAGTCCCCGGGCTGCACTCAAAAACATTCACTAGACAGTCTGGGTGGAGCGACAGTGACGAGCTGCCATGTATCCCGACATGGGGACACATACAGCACAGTACATGTATGAAAAGGGAGATGGAGTCTCTTTGTAATTCCACACAAGTCTGTTCAATACGAGTCTCTCTGCGACTCTGTGATGTTAAAGCTCCAACTCAAAAGGCACCATTACACGCCTGAGAGCACACACTGTTGCTAGCTCTTGTCGCCGCCATGCTGGTTGTGTTGGATCCACTGATGTGTTGGATGTGCAACACGGGGACCTCCACTGCTCTGGACAATGATGGACAGGGGCCAAGCTAGTGTTATTCCTCTCATGGTAGCAGTGAAAAGGGCCCATTTCAAGGCAGAAAGCTTGGCGCGGGTTTCATTTCATCTGACAAATTGTGAGTTTACCACTGCAAACCAGGATACACCTTATAGTCATGTCAACATTATGTATTTAGCCCTTTATCATATAGTATCAAAGGGCGGCACATGCATACAGTAGCATGTTGCATAAAAATAAACAAAAACAATCAGAGTCTGAACCTAACATGTTTTTAGATAGTGGGGGAACCCAGAGGAAGAACACATTGACACGAGAAGCATATGCAAATTCCAAACAGAAAGTTCCAGACAACCAGGGTTTGAACCCGGGACCTTCTCGCTGTGAGGCCACAGTGCTATCCACTTGGTCACTGTGTTGCCCAACTGCTTTTGAATTCAGGGATTCTATGTTGATACTTGCGCCGAAGTCCAACTGTAGCACACGATCAGGAAGGTCTCACAAGGCTACCTAACCACTCCCTGCTCCCCAGTGTTGGGCAAGTTACTCAGGAATTTTAATAAGTTACTTATTACTCCTTCAAAAAGTAATAATATTACTTTATATTACTGGATATTAAAAGTATTAAAAGTAATTAGTTATGTTACTTGTTATATTACTATATTACTTTCACAATTGCTACCCTGCCTCGCCCTTTCCGAAAAATTACAACCTGTGTAGCCAGCTCATTTGAGAAAATCCTCTTTACTGGAAAAATAATTAACCTTATGAGAACATTGCAGCCTCTCAAAACAGATGATTGGACAGGTTGGTTCAATTAGCCTACTGTAACAAAGTGGACTATTCAACGGAGGTCGAAAGTAAAAGGTTTTAATCTAACAACGATACAAGACACAGTACATACGAACATTAGCCTTAGCTGGTGTTAACTTACAAACATACAAACAATAACCCGCAAGGG
>JAODTR010048931.1:5258-18461 GCA_025399935.1 Amblyopsis rosae
ATCTGTCCGACCCCCCCCCCCCCCCTTCCCCAAGTCCTCAGCGAGCAGGTTGTCGGGACACTGATCTGCCCCCCACCCCCTCCCCATCCAAGGCCGAGACACGTTCCCTTAGCCCCAGCCAGCCAAGGCAGCTGGCAGAAGTATATTCAGGAATGACAGAAGTGTTTTCCGTTGTGTTCTATTCTTCTTTCACATACATACATACATACACACACACACACACACACACCCAAAAAAATAAAAAATAAAAATAAAATAAAGTACAAGCTCGGTCCAGACAATTTGTTGAAGGAAGATGTATAATTAACACTGTATATAAATATATCACTTAAATACATAGAATACTGAACATATTCTAGCATTATAAATAAGAAGTAGTGTACTATACAAAAGAGATATCAGGTAACTATATACCGATCATTAATTTAAAATGACCTGTACATTGCTGGATTTATAATTACTTCTTTGGGAAACGTAAAACATTTAAATAAATGAAAATAGAGGTCACCAGTTTGGCTAGCTAGGAGTTCTGGTGCCCACAAAGTGTTTATTCCCCACATATACACGTACGTTAATGTCCCTTTAAAATAATTCTTACACCAGTCAGTACAATGGTGACAAAACTCACATCAGAGAGGGAACTAGCTCTTCTTACAGACAGTTCTACACACTTTGGACCTGCATACATTTCAAGCACTGCAGGAGGGTCTCGCTGTCACGCGCGCGCGCGTGTGTTTGTGAGCGTGTGTGAAACTGTGTGTGTGTGTGAGAAAATAGTGTGTGTGTGTGTCTGTGTGTGTCTGTGTGTGTGTCCGCAGAGATCAGGGTTTTCAAAGTCCCATCGCACCGCCCAGTGAACTTGTGGTCACAATATTATTTTGCTCAATGTTCACACAAAATACACTTAATTTATAATATTCATCAAGGCAGCAGGCCAGAATCCAGTGAAGTGTTGTTGTCGTTTTTGTTTTTTTTTGCCAACTATTAAAACAGATTCTGTTTAGGAAGAATCTCTAATGCCCAGAACACACTGCAGGATGAGTACAGGTCAGGGTTAGAGGGGGTTTGAACAGGACTGTCTTGGACACGTGCGGTTTGAAAAGAGGGGGCGAATGCAGTTAGATGCAAGACTCTTGTTTCCGTAACAAGACATTAATTTGGTCGCCATCTTTGCCTTCGTACTTTCGTTATCGATACGAGCACCGAGAAGCAGCGATGCCGTCTTGTCCAAACAGTCAGATGTTAAACAGGCGGGCACAGATAGCTAAAGCTTTTAAGTTAAGTCACACAATGTGCCTTCAGCAACAGCCGGGAGCCGGGAATCAAAAATGAAGAGCCCTGGTTATTTCCCTGGTTATTTCTGTGGGATACAGGAAATGGTGTATCAATAGAGACGTGTCGACCAAGAGTCGACGATCTAGTGAGAGTAGGCAGCACTCCGTGTGGTGTGGAGGGGCATTGCAGTGTGTTCCGGGCGTTAGTCAAGTCGGGGGCAAGCCACACGCTCTGCCACTCTAAAAACCCATCCAGCTCACGCGCCGCCGGCGCATTCGTTTCACGTGACGTGTCTGTTTTAGCAGCAACATACATTGTCGTTGTACTTAATATACTGTAATATACTGTATGTACGCATATATTAATTAAGTCTTTAAAAGGAAGAGGAAAGGACAGAACGGCAACATCTCTTCGCTTCGGCCGTTCTCCCCCGGTTCTTTCTGTCTTGCGCTGCAGGTCTCTCTGCCGGGAATGATCCCTCTGGTCTCAAAGTGCTGTGCCAAGAAAATAATTCCTTCATAACAGTGTCCCTCCCCCATCTCCTCGTCTCATCTCCTGGGCTTGTCACATCTGCAGAGGACAGGACAGACAGACAGACAGACAGACACACTCCGTTAGCCAATCGGCAGCCCCCCAGCCACAGGCCAACTGGACTTATTCCTTGGCTAATGGTCGGTTACATCCATCCCTCAGGGGCTATGGATGTTGTTTGGTCAGCATGGGACCTTATTAGAGCATCTATCTGGCCTTCTATGTTTGTTTGTATGTTTGATTGTTTTTTTGGAAGCGATTAATGAGAAGCAAGCAGCGTTCTGTTTAGGCATTTGTTCAGCAACGGGCCTTCCTCACAGTTGTGTACAAGGGGAACCCAATTCCACAAGGGTGTTAACGTGTGGAATTTCTTTTAGAAATCTGTCTTCCTGGAAGCGGTACTGACCCCCCTACCCCCCAAGTCCATTGATGTGATTACCTCCCACGCAGGGAGGTAGATTACTGTGCAACGCCTCTGCTGTTAAGAGTAAGGTAAGCTACTACTGTGATTTGGATCAGTTGGGCCTGGATAGAGAGATGTTGAACAACCTTACAGTACTGTATGGCCAATAAGATGTAGCCAATAAGATTCATCACAGCAGTAGTGACTCTGCAGCTGAACTGGGTCATGCATGATCGTCCACATCCGGGCTGCAGTAACAATATTTCAACAGTAATCTCTGGGAACAAAACACGGACACGACACCTTGCCCCCACCCCCCCGAATCGACAGACACCACCATAAGAAGGCTTAAAAGCAGGCGAGCATCGTGACTGATAGAAAAGGGTGCATGCGGAAAGGGACAGAAAGCAAAATACAACATGGGGGGTGGGGGCAACGAGGATCGTAAACAAACCTGCAAGTTCTTTGGTTTAACTCAAGTTGCCTGGACTTGCAGTCTAACTGCGTGAATTTGCAGGAGCATTTACAGGTGAGAGCGTCCTGCACATAGAAGCGTTTTCTTCTCTCTGAGCAAGGCGGACAGTAGCTGCAAGAGAAGCAAAAGGGGAAGAGAGATCGAAGCTATAGAGCGAAATCCGGCAGAAATAGCAGACTGATACTCATGCAACACCCCCCCACCCCAGCCCCCAACACCCCCAGACCGCACACACACACATACTCACAGACTCACTCACTCACACACCAAATGTAAAGAACGCACCAATGTTTGCTTTTTCCTTCTTTGGAACTGGGGAGGGGTGTGGGGCATTGTAAAGAACAAAGAACACTGAATGTGTGGGATGACAAATAGCGTACAGCTCTGTGGCCATGCCACGCTAGCATCGCGATAGCTAGCCAACCTCAGTACACCTCTGGGCTCTGTGGCCAGGCCACGTCACACGCTAGCATCTCGTTAGCATCGCGGTAGCATCACGCTAGCCAACCTCAGTCCACCTTTGGGCTCTGTGGCCAGGCCACGTCAAACGCTAGCATCGCGTTAGCGTCACGCTAGCCTCAAGTCAAGTGGCCACGTCAAATAACACGTCACACACACAGGTGGCTGATGTCGTGTACTCGTCATGCAATAAAGACATAATAGCCTCATTTAATTACCCCCCCCCATGGTGTAGACGTGTGTGTACAATTAAGCTAACTGCTATTATTTGAAAGTGAGAGGCAAACAGCAGACCTATAGGTGTATAGGCAAAGGCTTACAGTTACTTACGCACGCAATGCCTCATATGCAAGAAGGACATAATAGCCCCCCCCTTACGGACAGCGCTATGGATGCTCAAAGGCACTGTATCGCCTAGGAGACGGAAGGTCACACGTCCCTGAGACACAACATGGACGCTGACGGGGCATGTTGTGGTGCGACGAGTCGCTCTGCTTTGTCTCTCGAGACGCTGCTTCATCCACGTGCACACCGTCCGCGTGGCCGGTGTGCACATGCGCTCACCGGGCGCCGGGTTCGAGGACCTCTCGTAGGGAAAACAGGAACAAAGTAACCCACAGCAGGCCGTATCGGCCAAGCCTTCAAGGCCACATTTATCATCGTCGCCGCCTAAAATAAACCCCCGTCTGCCCTGTTGGGTTATTTACATGAACAGATACAGTGCTTAAGGTAATAATAATGGGATAAAAGCTTAAAGGTGGAGACAGGGCTGTGTAGGAACACCAAAAACACATTTTTCTTTTGCAGAAATTCACTGAATTTGACAAAAAGTGTACTGAATTAAAATCACTGACTCCACCTTTAAGAAAAAAAAAAACAATGGTGTGTGTGTGTGTGCGTGCGTGTGCGTCGTGACTGACCCTGCGCCGCGTCCGTCATCCCCCCACACCACCCTCCACACACACACACCCACCCTCCCCCCCCCCCCTTCCACTACACGCTACACCAAAGAAGCTCCATGGGTATGAGAGCGAGCGCGGCGAGAGCCGGCATGCGCTCGCCTACGGGGGGCGCTGCGCCGGTGGAGGCCGAGGCGGAGGTCTCCGCCATGCTGGCCGCCACGTCCCTCTGCCTCTGCCTCCTGTGGCCCTTGGCCCTGGAACACAGAGGAGGACAGGAGGAGGAGATGCCTCAGTCCATCGCAGGGACAATCAATAGCAGCAGAGCCCGTGTGTGTAGGCGTGTGTGTGTGTGTTTAGATGTGTGTGTGTTTGTGTGTGTGTTTGTGTGTGTCAGGGGTGGGGGAGGGAGTTATCAATCTACAGACTAACCTAGTCTCCTCATTAGCAAGAGGATATTGATTCACGATGTGTGTGTGTGCGTGTGTGTGTGCGTGTGTGTGTGCGTGTGTGTGTGCATGTGTGTGTGCATGTGTGTGTGTTAGGGCTGCACGATTTGAACAAAAAGTATAATTGCGGTTAGTTTGCAAATATTGCGATTGTGACTTGCGATTGGGATATAGTAAGCAGTTCTTATAATTCCTCATGTTTCCTTTGTTATCAAAGCTTAAAAATGCTCTGTATTATAGTATTAAATACTGTATGTAAATACAGTCGTATGAAAAAGTTTGGACACCCCTGACAATTTCCATGATTTCCAATTATAAATAATTGAGTGTTTGGATCAGCAATTTCATGTTGATCTATCAAATAACTGATGGACACAGCAATATTTCAGTAGTGAAATTAGGTTTATTGGATTAACAGAAAATGTGCAATATGCTTCAAAATGAAATTAGACAGGTGCATAAATTTGGGCACCCAAACAGAAAAATCACAGCAATATTTAGTAGAGCCTCCTTTTGCTAAAAGAACAGCCTCTAGACGCTTCCTATAGCATTCCTATAGCATCTGGATTCTGGTTGAAGGGATTTTGGACCATTCATCTCCACTTCAGTTGCCGATAATGGACAGCCCGCTCCCACAGATTCTCAATAATATTCAGGTCTGGGGACTGGGATGGCCATTCCAGAACATTGTACTTGTTCCTCTGCGTAAATGCCCTGGTAGATTTTGAGCAGTGTTTTGGGTCGTTGTCCTGTTGAAATATCCAGCCCCGGCGTAACTTCAACTTTGTGACTGATTCAACATTATTCCTAAGAATCTGCGGATATTAAGTGAAATCCATTCCACCCTCAACTTAAACAAGATTCCCAGTACCGGCACTGGCAACACAGCCCACAGCAAGATGGAACCTCCACCAAATTTGACTGTGGGTAGCAAGTGTCATGCATAACTCCCTTGTTATGACCAAATATCTCAGTCTTTGTTTCATCAGTCCACAGCACCTTATTCCAAAATGAAGCTGGCTTGTCCAAATGTGCGTTTGCATACCTCAAGCGACTCTGTTTGTGGCGCGTGTGCAGGAAAGGCTTCTGCATCACTCTCCCGTACAGCTTCTCCTTGGCCAAATTGTTGAACAAGGCACAGTGACACCATCTGCAGCAAGATTATGTTGTAGGTCTGTGGAGGTGGTCTGTGGGCTGTTTGTGACCGTTCTCACCATCCTTCGCCTTTGCATCTCCGATATGTCACTTGGCCTGCCACTTCTGGCCTTAACAAGCACTGTGCCTGTGGTCTTCCATTCCCTCACTATGTTCTTCACAGTGGACACTGACAGCTTACATCTCTGCGATAGCTTTTTGTAGACTTCCCCTAAACCATAATGTTGAACAATCTTTGTTTTCAGGTAATTTGAGCGTTGTTTTGAGGCCCCCCATGTCGCCATACTTCAGAGGAGAGTCAACGAGAACAACGACTCGCAATTGGCCACCTTAAATATCTTTTCTCATGATTGGAGGCACCTGTCTATGAAGTTCAAGGCTTAACGAGCTCACCAAACCAATTGTGTGTTCCAATTAATCAGTGCTAAGTAGTTACAGGTATTGAAATCAACAGAGTGACAAGGGTGCCCACATTCTTGCGTAGCCTATTTTTCACACCTGATTTCATTTCATAAAACGTAATATTGCTACACTAAACATCTGTGTCTGGACAATACCCCATTACTTAGCTTTGATTAGAAAATGCCACTGTGATCCTTTTCTGTGACGACAGAGTAAATGATTTATTTTGCATCAAGTCAGCCTCTGCATGCTAGTTTGCATCCATATTCTAAATAATGATATTATGTAACAGAATCGACGAGGAAAACACGGAGTTGTCTATCTGCCCGAACACGGAAATCTTAAGGGAGCCGTTAGGGAGACAAAATCAGACAGGAAACGAACTGGCTTCACGCAATGCAAAGTAAATAAAGAGCTCTACTGCTTCCCCCCGGTTGGCGAGGTTTTTATAACACGTTGCGCTTCTCAAGGCAGGGGGGTCTAAATTGACTGGATACCTATATCTCAATATCTGACAGTCAATACACGCAGGTTGTCATGCACGCAGTGCATTAAGCTAATTTATAAATAATCGCAGGCCTTTGCGGTTACATAATCGTACAACGCCACGCGGTGCAATGCGGTTAATCATGCAGCCCTAATGTGCGTGTGTGTGAACGTAGAACAAATCCTAGATGTTATATCTCCCACCCCCTCCGACTTGCTGTGACGTGCACAGGCTGCCTACATGCGCTGTGACGTGCAGATATAGTATCTGCTTGGGGGGGTGTCATGACGAAGACATAGATAACGAGACCCCCATCTGTGCTCCGCCAATGCAGGGGGGCTTAACCACGCATGTACGCACGCATGCATGCACACACACATTCACGCACGCACGCACACACACACACACACACACAGCTCTTAACCAATAAAACAAGGGGGAGATTGTCTCTGAGGGGGCTAGAGAGGTATGTGCGCACACACACACACACACACACACACAGTGTGCACGTGTGTGTTCTGTACAACAGAACAGCGGCAAGTCTTCTAAAAATTTTAAAATAGGATACGTGCTGTATGACACCTGTTGCCATGGTTAGCCTGGGGGGGGGTCAGGCTTGTGCAACAGGAGAGCCCACAGGAGCGGCGGTGGGAGCGGGTGGTCTGCTGCTACAGTACAATCCCCCCGCCCCCCCACGTCATAAAAAACGCCCCGCCACCGTGACGAGGGCACACTGTGGCCGTGGGAACCGTCCTGTAAACAGATTGAATGGTGGGGGGAAGGGGGGCGCTCAGAGATACCACCCTCACTGCCCCACGCGCCCGCTTAAGGCTTCGCTATCATCTGGCGATGACACGTGACATGTGACACGTGCCGTTGCTATGGCGAGGCCCTGAGCTCTTCCCCTCCCCTCCTCTCCCTCCGCCATATAATATACACGCACACGCACGCACAGCCTGCTCAGACAACACTGGTCTGCAGGTGGTGACTGTGCTAATGCTGCTAGGGTTAGCATCCCTGAGGCTGTTAGCTTTAGCATCCCGGAAGCTGTTAGCTTTAGCATCCCTGAGGCTGTTAGTGTTAGCATCCCTTAAGCTCTTAGCATCCCTGAAGGTTGCTGGGATGCTAATGCTGTTAGTGTTAGCATCCCTGAAGATGTTAGCTTTAGCATCCCTGAGGCTGTTAGTGTTAGCATCCCTGAGGCTGTTAGCATCCCTGAAGGCTGCTGGGATGCTAATGCTGTTAGTGTTAGCAGCCCTGAGGCTGTTAGCGTTAGCATCCCTTAAGCTGTTTGCATCCCCGAAGGCTGCTGGGATGTCCAGCATACTGCTTCTCATCTAGTGTGTGTGTGCGTGTGCGTGTGCGTGTGCGTGTGCGTGTGCGTGTGCGTGTGTTTGGAATGTTTACATTTTGCACAGAAGAGATATACTGTATGTATGGAACGTCCTCTGGGTATGTCTGTATCCAAACTCCATATCAAAA
Source organism: Amblyopsis rosae (assembly GCA_025399935.1). Classification (NCBI taxonomy): domain Eukaryota; kingdom Metazoa; phylum Chordata; class Actinopteri; order Percopsiformes; family Amblyopsidae; genus Amblyopsis; species Amblyopsis rosae. Next base: position 13,276 of record JAODTR010048931.1, read on the forward strand.
TGTAAAGCAAAACAAAGAACACGTACTTACTTTTCTTTCTTAGCCTTCACCTCTGGCTTTGGTCTGAAAAGAGATGGGAGAATTATTACTAAAATTTTACAACGATGTAGCTCTCTCACTGCGTGTACTGTCAGGGTTTAGAGCATACCTGCATCGGCACTTCCGATGTTCCGTGAAGCTTAGCTCCAAGTTATGCTGCGATACTCTTTGTCGAAGTTGTATTACCTAACAGAGACAACGACATACAGCCCTATGTTTAAAACATATATACTGTAACATTTAACAAACTAAGATACTAAGAATAGAAATATAGAAATGTATAGAACAAATAATTATTGCAGGCCTCCCAAAAAAGATGTTCATGCCTCACAAGTGGATGAGGGCCTCCGTGAATCACAGAAAATACTACAAAATGATCCACAAAAGCATCTCTTGAATTGTCAAGAGATGGTTGGTAGTCTCAAGATGCATGTTCGAGTCTGTCAAAGAAAGACAGACTCTATCCATGTATTCATGACATACTGTAAACATGGATGCAAACAGAATAGCAAACACAAAAGCATGTAGCAATAAACAGTTGATATGCCAAGCCCATGCCTTGCTCTGGTGCTTGGCTTCATCTCTTAGACAAACCAACTCTGTCTCATTCTCTTAGAGGGTTAGTAGGGAAGAATAGTAGGGAAGTTTAGTAGGGAAGCTTAATAGGGAAGGTTAGTAGAAAGAGTAGTTAGGAAAGGTAACTAGGAGCAGTTTGAATGTAGCCAGGAAAGGTCCTCCATCTCACCATCAAGGTGACATTTCTGGTCTCCGCGGCGACACACTCTAGGGCCTCGTCGTTGCAGCAGCCCCCACAGCGGTGGACCACCACGCAGGAGGGGATGTAGGTGTGCTCCACATCGCCTGGGTACTCCTGCACGATGTCAACCAGCACCTCGCGTGGCTGGCATATGCTCTTGTTGTACACCTCCATGAACGGCACCACCGCAGGCGGGGGAGGCACTGGGGAGGGGGTGTACAGAGGGTAGGGCGCCATTAGTCTGGACCGCTGCACCTTCATAATCACAGACAGTCAGTAGCCGCAAGGTGGAAAAGATGATTTTTTTAAAAGATAATATTGTCAAATTACATCTGCTGGCTGTCCAATGAAAAAAAATTTTACTTTTATTTTTATTTATTTATACTGTATGTATGAATAAATAAATAAATAAATAAATAAATAAATAAATAATCAATCAAACTCAATCGGAAACCCCTAAAGCCACAGATGCCAAAGCGTTTGTCGAGCGTGTAGAACAGAACTGGGCCAATCAGCGACTAGCATATGATGACATCAGCTTTCGTCATATGTAATGTTTGGCTTTCCACCTCCGCTCTGGTTGATTTTGAACTAAGCGGGTGAGATGAAAGGTAGGTCGTCTAATCATATGTAAGGACGTTTGACTGAAATGAAGTACCGCCTTCATGACAAATGCTTTTGAACTGAGGGGTTCCAGACTGATACTGAAGTCAAACTGTTGCTCAGCGAGATCAGGGTGGTACCACGAGGCTACCATAGCACATCGCAACACTACCCAGCCTGGGCAATGCATGTCCAATGTGCGGGGCGGAGATTCTGAGGGAGCCCCCTATGGCATTAAAGGGAGAGCGAACGGGATTTGTTTTGATCCAGTTCAAATGTCAATCTTTCTCCGGCATCGCAGACTTCACCTTTAATCTCGACGTCTCCAAAGTCATTATCTCTAATCCTCCGAGCCCTTCCCTTCCCGCCCATTATGACTCGACTCATTCCCGTCAAGAGGGTGGAAACACAATGCGTGTCCTGCGCTGTAAAAACCTACATCCATTCACTTCCCTAAGTGGTGCCCGTTACAGAAGATAGATTAACAGGAACACAATGCACAACAGATCTATGGCATTGTGTCCGCGCGCTAACAAAGACACGTATTGTACTGTTGACTCGTCAGTTTTCCTGGCCTAGGAGCCAAGCTGGGCACATTTTACCAACAAAATGCTCCAACAATAAGAGCAGAATTTCACAGCGTGGAAAAACCAAACAAACAAACAATAAAAACTACTATTTTTCTATTACTATTTTGTGAAAATACCCATTTAACAACACACACAATGATGCCGACTATACATTCAAGCCTTATCCATGTGAAAATAACCCCCCGTCCTCCATAACATGCAGTGGACTGGTTCCTCGGTGACCCCTGACCCCTGGCTAGTCAGACCAGCCGTGACCTCTGGGCAGTTTGGCGCCAGAGTTCATCTCCGACATGCGACCCCAGGGCGCCCACCCCAGAGAAGACCCCCCCTCCCTACCCTCACACACAGACACACACAGACCCCTTCCCACCCACACTTCAACCAAACTAACATTACACTTCTGGCTCCAACAGACAGTAAGGCTGTAGCGTTGCTAAAACACGTTTTAGCACTGTAATAGTGTTAACGCTATATCTAGCACCTAGGTAGCTGCTAGCTAGCACTTAGCACCTGCTCCAGAGCCACCATGGAGGTCTTGCTGGGTGGGAATGGGGGGGGGGGGGTTGACGGACAGGCTGAGAGCCTGGTAGGTGGCAGCTAGCCACGAGGGATTGTCAGCAAGACGTACGACAAGCGTCAACATTACATTGCCCAACCGCAGCCGCGCCTCTCGTCTCCTGACCAGACCTCCAGAGCAGTGTGTGTGTGTGAGCGCATGATTTGGGAGGTGTGCTTTCACTCAGCTGACGCATGCACGTGTGTGTGTGTGTTTGTGTGTGTGTGAAGGTCAGATGCTCGAAGGTGGCACAGCAGAGAAAGGGGAGGAGATGGGGGAGGAAGGGGGGGAGAGGATTACTGCCCCTGTCCACACACAATAACAAACACACAACAACACAGCTGTCCGTGGCCCCAGACCTGTAGGGCCCCGTAACGACGGCCCCACAGGCACATACCCAGAGACGGGCGCTTGTCGTGGCTCATCGGGACAACCTTGGCTGGCTCTAAAGGCTCCGTCAATGTCAACAGAACAAACATGGTGTCGCATTGGACCAAGGTTGGCTAGCCAGGAAGACGTGTGTGTGTGGGTGTTTGGGTGTGTGTGTTTGCGTGTTTGTGTGTGTGAAAATTACACAAAACTGAAGTGCCTTGTTGGCCTCGGCTGTGTGCACTCCTTGAATAAACTCCAGGCTTAAACACGATGTGTGCTTTTTATGGTTGACAATCCATCCAAAGTCCCAAACGTGACCTTTCAGCCTGCTGTTTCATACCTGTCTCTCTCTTTCTCTCTTTGTCTCTGTAGAATAACAATCCTGTTGCTGTCACACAGCAGAGACACCAGTCTCAGAAACATACACAGCTACATTATTTTTTTATTTATAATTTATTTATTTATCAAGTAAATAAAAACGAGAGAGATTTGCGAACAGTGCGTAATATAAATTCCCAACATGGCCACAAGGGGGAGTGTACAGGGGTTGTTTAGATATTCGGTAACTTGAAATTACTTCGAAAAATAAGTTACAGATGCTTCTCTTACCATCATTTATACTCGTCTCCACTCCTCCGCTGATGCTGCGGGTCTGTAAAAGGCATATTAAACCATCAGAACAAGCGTTTTACATCACACAGTAGCCTAGGCCTATGTCGAGCATGTTGCAGCCAATATGCTGGCCGTTGGGCTATAATATGATGTCCTAAACACATTATAGACAGAATATAATTTTATAATTGACTGACGGTGCGGTGCGTTGCTTTCATATTTGTCTCCAGACCGCCACAGCATGGGAGACTATGCCGCCTACAAGCTACTACTAACTAGTTAACAAGTGCAGCGCTCAGACGTTTAAGCATCGTTAGCGATGATCTGCATGATGCAGGCTGCTGTAACTGTCTAGAGAGATTGCGTGAGAAACCGGTCGATTGTGTTTGGGTATAAAAGCGGCGTGTGACACAAGGCTTCACCCCTAGGGCAGAGGAGATGACAGTTTCAGATATTTCCCCCACATTATTAGAATAACCTAGAATAGATGATATATATAAATGATATGTTTGATATAAATATGATAGTTTGAAAGTGCTTGATGACGGCCACCGAAGGTTTAGGCTGAGTCTTTAAGCATATACTGTAGTTTTAAGTTTTCACTAACACTTAACACTACACTAACACAAGAAGGATATCAAATAATCAATAGGCTACAACTATTTTCATAAAACACATCTGTCCTCTTCACATTATTATGGTCTTTACTCACCGTTACAGTGGATATATAAAGAACTGGTGCCAACAAAATGTGCAGCAAACATAAAATGTTCATGGTTGTAATTCCAAAGGTGAACACCGTTGTTTAAAAATGTATTTAAAATATCTTCTTAAATATAATTATAAACAAACAAATCGGGTTAATCTGTGCTATAACAGCATACACAAATCCATGCTGTCCACGCAGGAAAGATGCGCCACTGGATGAATCCGATGATAAAATAGGTAGAAATGGTCTAGAGACCCGCCAAAAACAAACGTTACATCCACCAAGCGAGGGTCGTCCAAACAGATATTTAAATAAATATATTCAAAAATCCACGTTACAATAGCATTCGTAATATGAGACCAAATCCTCTTTCAAAAAATTGTCTTCTTAACTTTATGCACTGCCTCCTATCTGAGAGCTGCAGGTCCGGCTCATTGATCAGGGTTAGAGAGACGTTGTCTTGCCGGTGGAAAGTGATCCGTTATAGCAGTCTGCCTTCCTTACAAAGGCGCCAGAACCTTCGCGTCTTGTGTTTCTGTCTTCTTGTGTTGCTCTGGGTAGCCTACTGGGTATTGGCTACTGTGTCTGGTTCGTCCAGGCGAAGAAACAAGGAGACAGTACCTTCTCTTTCTGTGGCTCAGCTCATTCTATTTGGTAATAACGACTGGCTCTGTTACTGGAGTGGGGGGCGGGCCATCTAGAGCATCACTCCTTAGGAGAGATGTTATTGGTGGTTGGACAGGCAACGTATTTGGCAAGGTCTAAATGGAATTAAATATATAATCGACAATCGAAATAATAACCACCACTTGTGTTTTGTGTAAAGGTTAAAGGTGCTCTGGATCTTTTAAATATTAAAAGGTATAGTCAGCTGTCCATCCATCCATCCATCTTCTCCCGCTTATCCGGAGTCGGGTCGCGGGGGCAGCAGCTTCAGCAAGGGACCCC
>JAODTR010048951.1:0-18458 GCA_025399935.1 Amblyopsis rosae
CTCTCCTGCACGTGTGGCAGGCGTGGCCGGAGATGAGCAGGTAGCCGGTCTGCGGTCAGAACGCCGGGGAGGAAGACCGAGGGAGGCGGGCACTTGGCCCCGCCACCTCGGGCGTTACAAAGGGACACCCCAAACAATCATTGTTCCAGAGTTTCAATCACTTGCAAATGCTTTTTAAAAGTTATACTTATTTGTGTCCTGAAAACTGTAAATAATTGTGTAAAAAAACAAAAATACGTCTTGGAAAGCATTTTTTATGAGGTTCATAAAGACAAAACAATCAAGGAGCTCAAACATCAGATGCAACACATGTAATAAAAATAGACAAAATATGGAATAAGATGTTGCCAATATTGACAAATGTAATAATCTTAGCCCTGCCCCATAATTTCCTTGATCAGATGAATTAGTTGCTCAAGAAATAGAAACGTGTTCTTAACGTTGCTGTCGATGTGTGTCAGTCGGTCCCAGTGGGCATTGCCCCGTAAACTATAACTACATTCTAAACGCTGGAATCTCATGACGGGCAAGATGTAAAAACAACGTCATCCAGGATCATATGCAAAAAACTACAAATAAATAGAGAGCTGCTTTGTTCATTATTGTGCAATTAGAAAACCTTGGGATAAACAATAGAAGATTGCAAGGGACCACAAAACTGAAAACGTAGCCAAGAAAAGATTTACACGCAATGCAGAATTATATGGAGAATGAACGTCAGGATAAATCAGAAGGTTTGTGGCATATAGATTGAAGAAGTAGTAGATTAAAGTAGATCAAAATGTTAGCTTGTGGCAATAGCATCACCAGTACATTTGTATTCAGCTTTGCACCTCAACATTTTTATTTATTTATTTGCACCTTCATATTCAATATACAAATGTAATAAAAATAGACAAAATATGGAATAAGATGTGGCCAATATTGACAAATGTAATAATCTTAGCCCTGCCCCATTATTTCCTTGATCAGACAGGTATAGTTAGTCATTCTGGAGAAAGCTTGTTGATATTTCAACTTGATCAAAACTAAAACACCTCTCCCTTCAATACAATAGAGGGCTACTTCAGAAGCTCCATTGTAGTCTCAGCCTCTTCTGTCCTTTAGCATTATGTCACATAAGCAACTCTGTGCGGAACATGTGATACATACAGTATACCCCTGTAAGCTCCACAGCACTTTCTAGAAGTGAGGAAGTCGATTTTCATTGGCTGTTAGCATTGTCATTCACAAGTCTGTATCTGTAATTCCAGTATGACGCTAGTGCAGTGCTTTATACATAGGCTAGCAAAACCATCCTGGTCTTGCAAGCTTCAGTTTGACTTTGCCGCGGGAAGTAGTCTGGAGAGCTTGAGATCCTTTGTGCATTTGTCTGGTAAACCTAGTATGAGACAAATTAGCGTTATTCTGAAAGCTACGGGCATGGTTTAGGTGGACAGGCAGGAGTCTCAAAAACAACATGGGTGGTTCCTGAAGAGGTTAACCTAGTGCTGCAATAGCATCAGACATATTCACATTTATTAGAAGAGCAAGTCAGTCTTTTCTCAAAGGAAAAATTTTTTCACTCTTCTTCCGACTGGCTTCAGCAAGAGTTGAATTGGCTCCATTCATACAATCACCTGCCAAGTATTTTTTGAAAGTGCCTGCCCTTTAAAAACAGTTTCAATGGACTGCTCCCCAAATAGTTCTGTGTAAACGAACCAGTTGTGTGTCAGGTTAAGTTTAAAGTGTGACTTGACCCCAGCACAGCTCTGAGCCTGACTTCACCCATTGCAAAACTTTGAACAATCCTTAAATGTAGTAAAGGAGCTGAGTGAGGAAAGAGGCTGAAGGGTGCCCCATTAACGGTAACATTTGAATTTGATTACGCACAAGCGGATGATAGCCTTCCTGGAAAGGCTTATGCCAATGTGCTGGAAAGGAGATTGTGGCTATTTGTCAAACCAAAGATTCAGGAGGAACAATGCGTATTTCGTTCAATGCGTGGAACAGTGGACCAGCTCTTTGTCCTCTCACAGATAATTGAGGGGGCCTAGGAGTGTGCCAAACCAACCTACATTTGTTTTGGGGACTTGGAGAAAACATACAACCGCGTCCCTCCAGAGATTCCAACACAGGAGACATGGCGGCAGTAACGACCACATGGTTCATCCAATCAACTGCCAAATATTTTATTTTTAAATCAATGTACAGCTCCCCAGATGGACTTCCTCTGGCATGTCAGGTTAAGCAGCTCTAGCAGGGGACCCCAAACTTCTCTTTCCCAAGCCACATTATCCAGCTCTTACTGGGGGATCCCGAGGCGTTTCCAGGCCAATGTGGAGATATAAACTCTCCACCTGGTCCTGGGTCTTCCCCGAGACCTGCTCCCAGCCAGACATGCCTGGAACACCTCCCTAGGAAGGCGCCCAGGGGGCATCCTTACCAGATGCCCGTACCACCTCAATTGGCTCCTTTCGACACAAAGGAGCAGTGGCTTAATTACGAGTTCCTCATGGATAGCCGAGCTTCTCACCCAATGTGTAAAGGAGACGCCAGCCAGCCAGATATTTATCCTGCCAGAAGTAACATGCTCACTATCCATCCTAACCTTACTAGGTAGACTGTGGCCTACTTCAAAAATTCGAACTATTAGTAGGCATACATATATCGTGTGCATACTGCACTTGGCTACTGCATATCGCCTACTGTATAGTAGGCAAGTAGGGGTAATTCGGAAACGGCCCGTCAAACTGTACACCCTCTGAGGATGTATTGATGACAGGCACACTGAGTGCTTGCCCCCTGTTCTCTAAACTATCAGGTCTCCGCACCCTCTTAGAATGTCCTATCCTGTACCCATGCATGGTTTAAAGCCTGATTAAACATCTGAAAGCTATGGGCAGTTTTGCCCTTTATTTGCCCATTACTCTTTTTTCTGAAAGAGTAATGGCTCCTGCATCCGTCATGCACAGTTTCCCCCAGAAAGAAGGCCAGTTATCTACATATAGGAATCCCACCCTGTTCGTGATGTTCATGGATAGGATATAAAGGCATACAGTATATAAAGCATCACCGGCATGGAGCGAGTCAATGATCATGTAATTACAACAGAAACTGTACTCAACATGTCAGTCCTTTGATTTAAATATGAGGATCTGAGTAATTAGTCCTGCTTTCAAAATGAATAATTATTTATTCCTTTTAACAAACATTACAGGCAGCTGAATCTGCCAAAGCATGATCTAGGTAACTAACTATAGATGATTTACATAGAGACTGCTTGTAGTTCATCCTTAGAGATCATCTAAAGGATAGCTTGTGTGTGTGTGTGTGTGTGTGTGTGTGTGTGTGTGTGTGTGTGTGTGTGTGTGTGTGTTTGCTCAACTTGTGGTGCGTTAACCCCTTCAATCCCTGCATCCATAAATGGACAACATTACAATGAACATTCAATAATTTGATAGGCTATTTTAGTATTGCCTAATCACTGATAGGACATTGACTAACAAATTATTTGACTTATAACAAGAACAAGACAGCTACTGTATGGCACACATACCTGGCAGGAGAAGAATGAGCAATCTTTTATGTTATAAATAAGTAAGTAGTTATTAATTCAATCCATCCAATGTTAAAATGCTTTATTTTAATTTCAGTTAAGTATATTTTAGACTTTTTCAGGAGAGACAAGAATTCACAGAGAAAGCTAATTACATTTAAAGCTATTGTTATTTCTCAAAGGAAAATCAAAAGATTTTGGTGCATCATGCCCCTGAACCCCGCAGAAAGATAATTCTTTGGGACCTTGGAATTCGTAAAATCCTGCGTACTGCCTTGGGTGTGGGCAAACCTATTATTTGGCGGCAGTATTGCTAATGCATGTCAGTTTAGCCCAGTTTGTAACAGGAAGCATGTCATAGAAACAAGGATGGGTTGAACAATGCTCTGGTACAACAGTAGAAGAAGATGGGGGGCGACATGGAGTCGATTTAATTTACGCATTGCTGACAGTCTTTGCTGACTTCTTTTCTGGATGTCCTTTGTATGTTGGTCAAAGGTACGTTCATTACCAATTGTGAGACGCTGTACTTTTTCAACTGTTTCATTAATGATGAGGATGTGTTGCTGGAGTAACATTACCTGTTACTATTTATTTAGTTTTCCTTACATTAAGAGTAGCTTCCGGATCACCCAATGCCTTTGGATGCTATTAGGCAGAGCTGAAGTCCACAAAGGGGACCCTGGCGATGTGATGAGATGTAACAGGCAGGCTACAGCTTAAAAAAAACCACAATTTAAGATACAGTTACACGTTAATGTCCAACTTAGCTATTGAGTTATGCAGTTTGTTGTCGTACAGTTAGGTCTTAGCAGTTAGCCATCGCTGTGTCCCAGACTTCATGCATGTAAAAGTTTGGCTCTTCAAGACTATTGGAACACATTAGGGACGCATTACAAAGACTAAGATATATAGTTGTGTGTGGTCTGCAACATTTTGTTTGTGTTCCTATATATACTTGAGCCAAGGCTGTGTATAATTAGTGCTTAATGTACGCACACAGAGAACTATATGCTAGTGAACTGCCAGGGGATATTTTGTGAGTTTGACAAAGGTTTATTAACATACTATCGCTTATACCTTTAAACGTTCTGTTTATATAACTTTGTTGTTCACATCGTTGTTTATATGTTAAAGTGCTGGTGGGCGAGACAGATAAATAACCCTGGCAATGAGCAAAGTATGGCGAAGAAAAAGCCCAATAAATGCTTGCACGGTTTAAATAAATAACTCAGATAACTAGATATCAAGTGATGGGCAAGCTACATTGAAAATATAGTGAGCTAAGCTACCAGTTACTCTACGTTAAATTAAGCTTAACTACACTGAAGCTACCCCAAAAGAAATGTAGCAAACTAAGCTACATGTAACACGGCAAAAGTAGTTAACTACATTTAAGCAAATTTTTTTCCTACATTTTATTGTACCAACATTCAAAAGTGTAAGTCAAATACATAAACAGGGCAAAACTGTTCAGTTTAACTGTTTATAAGCTGTATTCTTTGCTCTCGCTGTTCTTTCTATCACGTAAACTAATTGTCTTTATTCCCCCTCAATCCCCTGCATGAGATCAAAGTCTCAGGCTTCAGACCAGTGATTGGTAGGCCTATGTCTCTACAGCATCACCATCATAGGGAAGTGCTTCTATCGGCTACACATGTAGCCTAGGTCCGTGTATGTGATGGCATCTCATACTGATTCTTAGCAGTTGTATCAGACTTAAGCTTGAGCTGCAGATTCAGAAATGCTTGGGAAAATGTAGCTTCCGTGCACGCTACCGCACTACTTGATCAATTAGTAGCTTCGCTACTGAAAAGCTATTTGATTCAGAAAACAGCACCGCTACCGCCACGCTACTCATAAATGTACGTCATCCATCATCTACACGTTAGTAGCTACTAACTGCACTACACGCTACTGCCCAACACTGTAGATATCTATGATGCTGTTCTCATACAACCCTACACAAAATAATATGTAATGCCTTGCCAAATAAGAATCCTCTTATTTGAATAGAAATGTATGTCATACACATCACCATTTATAGTCACTGTTTCACATAAACAAATGTATGTATTACTAAAACACCTGCATCATCCATAGTATGTACTGTTCCTCTGTTGGCATGGCACTATATAATGGCCATGCCGCCAGATGTACAACTGTACAACCCCCAACACACCAGCTTAAACTTCTCTATAAACATAGTACAGACACACCATGTGCGTCTTAGATTTCCTCACAAGTGGATGGCTAGCTTGCTTGGGTAGGGGGATCGATGACTTTGAGGAAAGTGTGCAGGCAGAAATAGAATCCACCAGGTGGAAGAGAGACATTCATCAAGCCAAAGGCTGATTGGGAGGAAAGGGAAAGGCACTTGACCACTGTGTGACTGCTTTCACCTTGACAAGCACTCGCCTGTCTGAGACTATACGATGCTCAGACATGTGCACATAGACATAAAGTATATACAGTAATCTATTTTAACATTCATATAGCAGCAAACCACTATGTTCTATGTAAAGAGATACTGTGCAGTAGTAGCACATAAGTGTGGCAAGTGGTGCAGTGGTAGAGCGGGGCGATAGGAGATAAAGAGCTTGCTGGTTCAAACCCTGCTAACGGCTTGCCATAGGTGTCCTTGAGCAAGACACCTAACCCTAAGTGCTTCTGGTGGTCAGCTGTCTTCTTGCATGGCTAACATCACCATCAATGTGAGGCAAATAATGTAAATGCAGTCCATTTACCATTCACATCTAAAAACATGCGAGGTTCACCCTCCAGCCAGTGCCGTCTGACCAGTGACACTGGCTTCAATGTTGAGTTGGTCCCCGGGCGCTGCACAGCGGCTGCCCACTGCTCCCTTGAGGGATAGGTTAAATGCAGAGAATGAATTTCACTACATGTATGTGACAGTAAAAGCACCTTTACATAACGACATCGCACTACCTCTGTGAATTGTAACCAGAGCTCCTCTCTTCTTTGTTTACATAGGTGGTGGCAGGCAGGATCACGTATAGATCCTTTAACTCCCCTGTTGTATTGTAGCACCCTTTCACCCAGAAAGCCACATTTCGCTGTTTATTTCCAGGCACAACTGTGCATAGACTATAAAGATGGGTATAGAATACTAGAGGAGTGTGACAGTACTTAGTAGGTGTGGGCGGGGTCTCAAACAAAACACCATTGTGTTTGTTGATGCTGTTTCAACCATAAGGGTAATCCTGACACAAACGGTACAACCTTTAATCTGCTATAACCACCTACTCAACCCACGTAATCACCTTACAAACAAGACGGCTGTTTGTTTAGCTGCCATCACACTGAACCATTCTAAGTATTGACGTTTAGTATGTATCTGCTGCAGTAGGTAACATGAATCACACTGCCAAGGGATGTTGTGAGTAGATGAAAAGAGGCCCAGAAATAGCGTAGATGTTTACAAATCAGGTAGTCTAGGTCAGGTTTGATATGTTCAATGAATTGAAGTGGCGTGCATCTCTGTATGTTTGATTATGAATCATTGCATTCTCTCTATCTGTCACACTCTCATGCTCCCATTCTCCTTCACCCTTTGGCTGGCATCTCTAAAATATGAAAAAAGCCCTGTTACCATAGCAACTGTCCCTCCTGTGATGCTTGAACTTCCAGCTGTCTATTCAGTCATTCTGTGTGGCGGGATGTTGTATGCATGTGTGTACAGTAGCTGTGTATCTAGCTTTCCATTCCTTTATATTAGCATTTCCTGCTATACTGCTGTCTGAAGATACAGCATCTTTTTAGTGATGTCTGCAGTAACAGCACTACTGTAATATTATGGACAGTAGCAATGACCTATATTCTACACTAAACATCAACACAATAAATATTTGTTCAACTTTTCACAAGTGTGCTGACTTGCCCTTTCTGTCTTTGCCTTGTCTGACCCCAGGCTATCCACTTTAATGGGATACATGTATGGCTTCATATATATAAAAATTAGGAGTTAAATAAACATTCACCCCTCAAAAACCTTTTTGAACATGTTTGTCTGCTGTACAATTGGACATTTTAACTAATGGGGATTGACATGCTTTTGGAGTCAGCCTCAAGTGGCCGTTTGAGGAACTGTGATAGCATTGGATTCATTTTTCAGTACTGAAGGTTGCCGCTTGGTACCCGAGGCATTAACGTGACAAAAAGTCAACATAACTATTGGCAGTGTGGGTGTCAGAGGAAAGTCCATAGAACTATATAAGAACATCCTGGAAATTTTATGTAATGAGCTACGAGGGAGTTGGGCGGCAACCAATCAGAATATAGATGTGCTCTGCTCTAACAAATTCTACAGAACACATTCATGTAAGCTTATGGTTCCCACCAAACATTAGATCCCAAGCACAATAGGAGAGAGGCTGACCATTGTAGAAGGGACATAAGTTAAAGTAGTCCATGTATTCAGCTCGCACAAGTAACCTGTTTATTTGCTTTGGGGCCACTTTAGATAAACGTTGATATTCCAAAGCATTCAAAGTTACTTTGCTGCCTATTTCTACTAACTTGACATACCAGATGGATTGTTGTCACAACTCCATCTGGGAAACTGTAAAGCGCAGGTACTTTCAAAAAAATACTTGTCAGTTGATTGGATGAACCATCTGGTTGTTTTCATTGTCGGCAAACCTAAACCACGCCCGTATAGCAATCAACACGATGCTGATTGTAAAGTTCAGATGCTACTCGGGCACATTCAAAATGATTCAGAGGCTTTCCAGACTGATTCTCAAAGCAAAATTACATTGAAGCTTCCGAGATGAGGAGGGTCTCACGAGGCTATATTTCTACTATTGTACGTCAGAAGAATGACCATGAACCTTCATCGACTATTTAGGCAGGGCAGCCAGAAAGAATTTGGACTGTATTTCACCTGAACGCACAGTAATGGGGAGGAGAAATTATGGAAAGTACAATGAGAGAGATTTCGGCTGCTGTCATATTAGTGTGTATGCTTGCAACCATCCATAAACACAAACTAGGTTCACACAATGATAAGTCAACAGGATACAAAGCGGTGTGTGTGAGCATTCAGATGAAGATATAAATCCTGATGATATCAGTCTCCTCAGGTGCTCCAGACGATACCAAGCCCTATACGGTTTCTATTTATATAGACTCCACGGCATTGCTGGGGGTTTAAATATAGACGCTGGGTCTGGAATGCTCTTCTTCATCGGAGATGCATGAATAATTGAGAGGGAGAGGAGCTGGGGGGGTGCGTTCATTGAGGAGATGAATGGTCACAGAGTGCCTACCCCTGTTAGAGTGGGACTGGATGGGTTCATGAACAGACACATTTGATGGCCAGGTTTAGGTCAGTGTGTTGTCTGTGTCTGTCTGTCTGTCTGTCTGTGGAGCTGTCTCTGTGTATGTGTGTGTGTTACTTTTAACCCCAATTTGAAACAGCACACAAACTCACTTGAGTAGGACTTTTATATGGGCCAGATTTATTTTGAATAACATAAATCAATTAACTCTGAGAGACTTACCAGAAATAGAATGCTCACTACAATTTGAATAAGAGCAAAATACTGTGACACGATGAACGTTTATATACTTAGCTTTGTCGTTATTATAGATACTATTCTGTTCTAATTCACTTCATATGAAGTGCTTACATGTTTGATGCTACATAGCTACATATTTAGCATTTACGCTGCTTCCATAAAAGGGCAGCTTAAATCACATTGTGACATACTGTACTGTACGTATACACGCCCTCAAAACGAATGTATTCTTCAAATCTGATGCATATTTTTCTGTCTTTATACAGTTTAAATTAGCAGGGACAGTACACATTAATAAACATTTCTGTAAATGTGCAAGTTTTGCCATACAGGTTAATTTGGCTGTTCACTTTTATTGTTTTATGTGGCCCTTATAGTGTATGACTTTATTGTGATCTGGTAGCTCCCATCAAGTGAAACAGATGAATATCTACCCTCCTTCCCTGTGTCTTTAAGTATAGAGTGACGTGTTAAATAGACAAGAGATTTCATGGAATCACTCAACATTAGCATGCATGGTTGTGTGTGGGCATGTTAAGATAATAGTTAACCATTCAGCAAATTCATATTTTTGGTAAACTGGTATTATTCACAAGAGGTACTCCAGGCATTTATGAGAAGTGTCCCTTAAATTTTACAAATGTGGCACTGTCATTCTGATAACTATATATCTGATAACTAAATACAGTTATTGTATATATTTATTTTAAGGATAAATTGTATATAAAAACTATGCATGTCTAGAATGGTGACAGTATAAGACATAACTGACAAAAGCTGTAGCAGTTTTAGCTTATGTATAGCTTGAGAAGCTAGCGTAATATGACGGTGCCAGTTTGAATCTGCACACTAGTGAATCTAGATGCATACAATATACACAATATGCTTGCTTCACACACATTGTCCTGGTAGCTGCATTTGGTTGCAGCTGTAGGCTGTAGGTTTGGTCTGGTGTGTTCGTTGAGCTAACACACTGGAGGAAACGTGGTAGACACAATCTCCTCCCGTCTCCATGGAAACCCCATCTCTTTTAGTGGAAGGTGGTATGGCCTTTTCTACATTCAGAAGCAGGAGTGTAAATGATTCTCCATTATCCAATGCTCAGTGCTTTTACACGGTTAGTGGCCAACAGTGACATCTCCCATGGCTGATTATAGTGAAAATCAATGCCACCGCTGGCTTCCGGTTCCCTTAAACCAATCACACGATCAGACAATGAAATGTGTAACATGAAACAACCACCTGAGGACATCATAACAACAAGAGGAGGTGATTGGTCGACCCAAGTGACTGTTCACCCATGTTCATCCTACAGAAATGAGTTTCAAGCAGACAGACTATATTTGGCCAATATTTCTAATAAACTCCATGTAAACAGAAGGACAACATGTTGCTGGACATCTGGACAAGTTAAGAGGCAGTATTTCTACTGCCTCTTAACTTGTCCATAGCGCAGCCCCGACTTTGGGACTCCACTATAAGGAGTCACAACCTCATTCTCGTTGCATCTAAAATGTAGTAGCCTATTAATAATGTTTGGCAGGTAGGCAACTTGATAGCCCATGGGACACACTAAATATTGTACAACATTAAACATTGCATTTACAGTATGTGATACACTTTTCAGAGACATTTGAAAATGAACACACGCTAAAGTAAAGGTGAGATGGACATTAAAGAGAGAGAGAGAGACTGTCAGACTTGCTTTTCACAAGCAGGTCTATGTAGCCACTAGCCACCTCCTGTTGGGCTTCAATGGGGTTGTCATGGTGACTGTGGCTGGCAGCCCAGGCTGGGGAAGACTGTTGCGTGGCAGCGTGGTGGCCTCGGATGTGGCTCAGGGCATGATGGGAGAATAAGAGAGGTCAGGTGAAGTGTATTCTTCAAACAAGAGCTGCATCTACAGTGATGATATTAATCTAAGAACTCTGAATGTATAGGCACAAAGCAAAGCTTTTTAATCTTCCATGGATTCTATCATAAGTCAGTCGCTAAATGGTGTTGAAGGTTGTAAACTGCACAGCACCAAAATGATGTTATGAGCCAGACACTGGCGGTTGCCTCACCATGAAGAAAGCTACCCCTCAAAATATGTTTTGTTGTGAAACAGCTATTAAAACAGATTGGTGGTAATAAGGTCAGACCACTGCATCACAATAATCACACAGCCATACAAAATGTTCGATTCACATGTATATTTTAAAAAGACAGTATTTTCTAATAATCATACCAGATATAATCAACCAATGATTCCATATAAATAAAACTATAGTTTCAAATATTAAACTCAAATATAATCATATTATTATAACAAATATAATAAATAAATAAATAAATAAATAATCATACTAGTTATTTTAATTATAAAAAGGTAACACATAAATATAAAAGTTTCAATAAAAAACATATAGTCCAAACAAATATTAAAATAAATCATGCAGTAGACATACATTATTGTACTGGTTCAATGTGCACTTTGCATCATGAACCGTCGGCCTGACTTATTAACACATACTTTTGTTTAAATAGGGCCCTTAGACTTAGGGGCAAACCATATCCAATTACATTCGCCACAATAATTTTATAACTGGTTCACTTTTTATACCATAAAGTCTACTTTTTAAAACGTACATCATCTGTTGTAGCCTAAAACAATGTGTTTTAATATGAACATGCCATGTGAGTGAACTGTCAGTGTGGACACCAAGATATTGACATAAAGTAACCTGATTTACTGGTAAAATGTGAATGAGTGCTGGATGGACAGTTGTTTTCTTCACATTCATAATATGGCAGTGAGCTGCACAACAATCCCCAAAGTGGCAAAGTGATTTGTCTTGAGCTCCTGTACATATGCCTGGTTGCACTCTGTGGTTCAGACAAAGGCAGTGGAAGTCTCCGGAACAGGAGGTATCCCATACAGCAGTGAGGAGGCTGTGCTGTTTCAGGCTTTTGCTAATGAGAGGCAGGGAGTTCCTGTGTCGACTCCTGCCGGGATGTTCCCAGGTTTTCCAAGGTGTCACAACACTAATCTGAGCTGCCTGCAATAGCTCACTAGCAGCAGCTGAATCGTCAGAATACAGACAGCCTCGCTCAGATGAGAAACAACCTTGTTCTGACAGTTGACTGCCCTCCCATCAACAGTGCTGCGGTTGCATGGCTTGATGGATATTTTATGAGTATGAATGTTTATTTATATCTGGATCAAAATAAGATCTTACCTGACATTTAGTGCACCATCCATTTTGTAGTTCATGAATTATTACTTGACAGTCTAGTTCCAGGTCTAAATTATGGCCCATAATGCACTAGAAATATAGCGTACACACTGTGCATAGCCCTCATAGCCTAATGCATCCCAATTTTGTACTGGAACTAGTGAATGAGTGAGAGTGTGATTTTGGACACAGCACTACAAAAAATAAATACATTCAAGAACTGAAGGTGGCCCGAGACCCAGACTAAGGCCCTTTAATAAACGTGCGTACGATAGAAATCTGTGCGTACGATCATTGTGAGCAACGATCAAATCTCACGTTTTCCTGTCACTTTATGCGGTGCAGCATAGATTTGGAGAAGTGAGTTGAGTTGTTTTCAGACAAGGCTTTATTCTGACAGGCATTTAAGCATATCCGATGCATCCAGATATTCATTTAAATATCAACCCGGTATCGGGTTGTTAAATATAGGCTATAGATCAGAACATTAGGCTATTTATTGTTAAGCCAGTCTACTGTATGTCAGCGATGCATACCGAATATAGCCTATGTCCATAGCGCAGCCTTGACTTTGGGACTCCAATATAAGGAGTCACGACCTCATTCTCATTGCATCTAAAATGTAGTAGCCTATTAATAATGTTTGGCAGGTAGGCAACTTGATAGCCCATGGGACACACTAAATATTGTACAACATTAAACATTGCATTTACAGTATGTGATACACTTTTCAGGTTCTCAGGTTCACTGTATTCATTTTTACAGGGTGAACTCCATGATGTCTGATATATCTAAAACTCCCTAACTGTCTAATAGGCTATTTAAATAGGCTATATAAGATACATATGTACTAGTATATTATATTACATTTAGGCTACCATTAACCAATCAGGACACAGGTGATGTGTGAGTCTAGCTGTTCCTCCTCTACCACTTCTTTGAGCTGGTCAGATACATTACTCTTCTTGAACGTATTACGACTCTCCATGTCGTAAACTCTAGGGGCGAGGCCTTCATATCCAGCATATTTAAAGGCGTGGTATTTAAAGTAACTGCACACCATCTCTGAGCCCGACTCCTACCACCCACAACTGAGTGAAGGGAGGGGAGGGGCTGAGAGGGGGACCCCCATTAACATTTACATGAACATTTGAATTTGATGACGTATGAGTGTCATTCCCTGGCTGGTCCTGACTGACTTTGATTTTTTCAATATTAACACCAGCATTGATGTGTCTCACAAAGTAATGGGATTGATCAATCACATTACTTTGTTCACAACTCAAAAAACACATTTTAGGGTGCAGTTACACTTAACTAAATGACAACTGTTTTCAATTGTTGCGCTCGGACCTGCACTGGTTTCTACAAGTGATTGATAAATGAGGGCCAATAGGTATCTGACACTGACTAAGTAATGTAGCACAAAGAAAATAATGCACAGCTTCTGGGACATGGCCAACATAAAATTAGGCCACTTCTGAATTAGCACTGGCAATAGAGCAAGAGGCACTATATGGGATTTCTTGTGAATTAATTGTGTTTTTACCATGCAAATGAAAAATAAAAATAAAGAAATATATGGGTCTGGAAAGTACTGCATGTTACATCAAATACATGGTTAGGCTTTTATCATCTCAACAATTGTCCTATTAGGAGGCTAACTACACACCCCAATACAGAAATGAGTGTCACGGTGCTAATTTAAAGGTACCATAGAAGTGGTGTGGTTAGTTGATTGGTCTGAAGGGACCTATGTTAGACTACGTTTGAAATCTGTCTAAGATGTCATATGAGTAAACAATGTGCCACAACAAGGGAGGAAAAACTCTGGTTAAACTGTAATGATGTGGGGCCTTCAGACAGGAGTGTGCAGATGCCATTTCTACCCTGAGCATATGTGTACATTAAAAACTCACTAAGGATTATAACCTCTCTTCTTTTGAATCAGATGTGCGTGTGCCTTGAGATACAAGTCACCACATTCTGGCTTTGTTTGGCTCCAGTCAGTCTGCTGGGCCATATCCACATTATGCTCTCTAGGGCTGGAGGCCTACTAACTGTTAGGTGTTAGCACCCGTTTTAAGTGTCACTTAATTTCAGTTTGCGCCTAAAACTGCATTCTGCCTGCCACAGGAATGCAGAATCACAAGTTTCCTATTCATGCATAATATGCATTCATGGGCGGGTCGAGGGAAGAGTGGGACTTGCATGCAAAAACACAGGAGGAGATGCGAAAAGAGAGTGATTACCTTTTCTGTTGCATGTATGAAAACTGCAGGGAAAGCGCAACTCCGTTTTGCGGTTAACATTTTCCGCCTCTTACTGCAAAGCAAGCAAATGTTGTACATCCGACATGAAATGCAATGTTATTTTTTCCGTTAATTACGTACAAGAGGGCTTCTGGTGTTAATTTCTGTGTGTGTGTGTGCGCTCGCACACTCAAAAATAGAAGTACAGATATGTATATAAAGGTTGCAGGAGAGGTTCCCTTTTGAGAGACAATTGTGTACTCTTTAGCGAGGCCATGTTTTTGCCTTATCACCTCCTCAAATTGTACCGGTTAAACGTATGGTAAAGATTGTAAGCTAATACACTTTTTGTCAAATTCACCAAATATCTTCTGTGTGGGTGCTGAAAAAAGAATATGGTATTTCTACACAGCCCTGGATCTGTAAATAGGAACACAAAGAACACCACACAATGCTTAGGCTTCGCAATGCGTTTCCAATGTGTTGGGCGGAGCTTCTGAGGGAGCACCATATGGCATTAAAGGGAGAGGTGTGTTGAGCTGAGTGGATCTGAGTTCGAAGTTAGCAAGCATTCTGGCGAATGACTGGCCCTATCTTTAAAGTTTAATTGTGTGCATCTGGCCTCTTAAATACCAATATCGCAACATTCAAAGTGTACATTTCTTCAAGGAATGTGTTCTGTTCTGTCATTCATGATGTTATAATCTAATAGTGTAAATACTATGAATCATCTAGCCTGGTAACCAGACTATACACTTTATGAATATGGTCTGGCCACACGCTCCATTTGGAAGCATTCGCTTCCTCTTACTTTGCTTAGACCTCTGGTTAATTTTAAAACTATTGGACAGTATTTACTCAATCTGCGTTTTGATCACCTCATCTAGCTCTACCACCATTTCGGAACACGCTTGACTTCAATGTCATCTCACTAACCCACCCTGATTGGTCCGCCAATCAGTGTGGGTTAGGTGAACACTAATGTGAACAGGGTTTCCAGACTGTAATCTCAGCTAAATAAATTGAGCTGAGAGCAATAGCTAGACAGAGCCAGGCTATGAATCATCCACTATGTTTGTCTGTTTCCCAGATCTATAAAATCAATTCATAGACTCTAAAAGGTTGCCAGCTATTGCAAGCTAAATGTAAGCCAATACACTTTTTGTAAAATTCAACCAATATCTCCTCGCATTTCAATAGCTTATTGTTCTCTGATACTTCTACACATCCCTGACCCCGTAAATAGTAATATAAACAAAGTGGCGAACACCGCTCGTATCAACAAAGCCGTAGCAATACGCCTTGCTTCACAATGCATTTCGATGTGTGAAGCAGCAACACATGGCTTACAGATGATCATGTGATGGTACTCCAGTCAGGGGACATCCTACACAAGCAGAGTGTGAAGTGTAGACGCAGGCCAGAGGGAAATGCAGGAAAATAGGGTTTCCTAGTTGAGTTACGTGAGTTACGTGAACTAATCACCATAATGTTACACAGCAGAGCCCGTGTGGCTTCATTAGCAACCTTTTTATAGAATCCCAATCATATTAGCTTGATTGTTTCCTGTGCTGCGCTGCCAAAATCCTCCCTTGCTGCCTGCTCCTAATAGTACAGCCCCTCCTCAATGAGCGTAGGGATAGGATAGATCAGCCAGCTCTCTTAGAAATCAGCCGATACTGAATAAACCCTGAACAAAATAAGTTACTTTTGCATACAAAAATATATTTAAAAAATATTATATACACATTGTAAGTTTTACAGTATGAACACAGTGTAATGTTGTCATAATTATTGCATCATTTAATAACATGTTATACTTACAGTAGCCTACATGTTTACATTCCCCATACATGTTGTGACAAGTATGACATACACTCAGTATATAAACATTACATTTTCATATTGCATGTACGTCACATAGTACTGTGTGATATTAAACTGGTAACATGGGTATAGTTATAGCTATCCATGTGATATAATCACCATGACTTTGAAAACAGCCTGTTGCTGCAGCATTCTTAAGAAATACAATATTACTGCATTCACTCACACACAAAATCAAAAAGAACACACACACACACACACACACACACACACACACACAAATGTCACACACATGTGGAACAATAATTCTGCGTGCTACGACTTCCTGCCTTTTACCTGTATTAGACATTTCCATTTCATGGGAAATTGTGTTGATGCGCTCCAGACCAGCATGTGTCTGATCTGGGAGAGTCCAAAAAGCACACTACCTACAGGAAAAGTGGAAGATTGACGAATAGGAGAAAAGGGAACGGCATGATTCATGTCTGCTGTGACGCTATGGCAACAGTGTTCTCCCGCACTGATTGGTCACAGATTGCCTATTTGCCCATTGTTTTTACTGTTGGGAGTAGATACAGCATTATTACTGTGTTGTCAAGGCCTGCGTTGTCAATCACATCCTAACAACCCTCACCATTGCAGCTGGAGGATTGACAGGGAATTCCTGTGTGATCTGTTCCTCTGTGGCCCTGGCATTCACTGTATGTGCTTACTGTGTGTTCAACAAGGAAGCTTGATGGAAGAGGTTTGGGCCATTTTGGAAAACTTCAATGGAGGTGTTATTTCAATCCACAGGCTATCAAATACAAAGTTACTGGATAATATAGAGATGAATGGTAGCTGGTGTGGTTAGATATAGTCCACACAGCCAGTCAAGCAAAGCACCAAGATACAGTATGAATCATTATTACTGTACATAATGCATGCAGCATTAGGCAGGCAATAAGCCCTGTATGGGTGATGTTTTGTGAAATATTGTGCTTGGTCATCAGCAGTGATGCTACTGGTATTTCTCCTTGTACTACAGTATTAGTCCATATCCAGTCTAGGAATGAACTACTTTGAGAGCACTCATAGGTTGGTGAGGTGCACCAAAATAGTGAGATGAAATGAATAGTGAAACGTGCTCACAGCCCAGACTATGTAATGCGCTCAGCTTCATAGTACAATTAGAAAGGATTTCAAGCCAGTGAATCACAGCACATGACAGCTATGATAAACACACACGCTTACCTCTGGATTACACTGCATCCACGAATCCTAATCACTGGAGTCGGACAGGGTACCTGTAATGCCTCCACTCAGATCTAGCGATAGTTTCTGGATTTGTATGTTTCAGCCCTGAGAACTTTACAATCCTATCACTGAAGAGAAAATAAAAGTTAAATGTCTCAAATAAAAATGGTTATTTATTGTATATAAAGGTTACTCAACAAACAGAACCCAGTACTGCTGTTATTTGTTTATTTTGTTTTGGTTGTCGTACCTGTTATTTTAATGTTACTGCTTGATATCCATGCTAACCATTATATTTCACGTCAACACTCAATCGTGTGGAAAAGCAATTGCAGTCCAATAAATGGTTCATGAATGAATAATTCCAACTTCAGCCAGTCTATATCCATTAGCACTTAACTAAAGACACACTTATGCAGACAGTTTCTAGAAGATCAGAATAGCCGTAAAAGCATTCAGACACAGCCAGCACCACTTACTGTTCAGTATGCAATCAAAGCCCAAACCATCAAACTGCAATAAGTCTGCTTCTTATTTGCTATAAACATGATAAAAACAAATATTATAAAGCACCTGTTATGCAAGTTATATATATCTCAGTATTGATTAGTCATGCAAGTATTTTTAACCATGTGTTTCCTTTTCTTTCGTAGATCCTGGCCATCATCTCCATTCTCTTCATTGTGCTGTCCACTATTGCCTTGTCTCTAAACACCCTCCCAGAGCTGCAGGACACTGATGAGTTTGGCCAATCCACAGATAACCCCCAGCTAGCGCACGTGGAGGCCGTGTGTATCGCCTGGTTCACCATGGAATACCTGCTCCGCTTTCTGTCCTCGCCCAA
>JAODTR010048962.1:0-18455 GCA_025399935.1 Amblyopsis rosae
AGGAGGCCTCGGGGAAGACCCAGGACTAGGTGGAGAGATTATATCTCTACACTGGCCTGGGAACGCCTCGGGATCCCGCAGTCAGAGCTTTCCAATGTGGCTTGGGAAGGGGAGGTTTGGGGTCCCCTGCTGGAGCTGCTGCCCCCGCGACCCGACTCCGGATGACGATGGATGGATGGATGGATGGATGGATGGACATGGTAATTTAGCGAGTAATGTAACTAATTAGTTTTAGTAATTAGTAAAGTAATATTACTTTTTGAAGGAGTAGTACGTAAATAGTAATTTAATAAATTTCCTGAGTAACTTGCTTAACACTGCCCACTGCACTGTAGAATACTGACTAAAAACGGTTGACTTGACCTAAACATAAACAACTAGAGATCGTCTTCACAGAAAGCCAAAAATGAGAATTGTTGCTGTGCCAGATTATGTGCCCTGATCATTTTGAACCAAGAATTTAGCCTTAACCATTTTCTAGAAGTTGTATGACCAGGGGGAACATGACAGAGATTTGGTACCGATGCATCTTTTTAACTTCTTTCAGATTTCATTTAATAATGTTGATAAGATCTGACCAGACCTCCAATCTAAACAGTGTGTTGTTGTTTGCAGGGTCCTCTCTAAGTTTGCTTTCAGTCTCTCCCAGGACTGTGAGCTGCCGGATAAGAAAGAGGTGAGATGTGCTTAAATGTTGACATGCTGTGCTATTAAACAAATACATTTGAGAAAACTAGGATTCTGTTAGTTGTTGTAAACTGGCGGGTATATACTATACAGTAACTAGGAAGATGACGAGCCTTATACATCCACCAGCAGCCAATAAAGCAATGATTTAATCCTGTTTCAGAGTTACCCCATTCTGAAAGCAGAGCTTGTGGATGCACTGGTTGAACATCACCTCTTTAGTTGGGATCTCTAGGTAACTGGTCCCAGATCAGGCTGTAGCTGCCTTAGCTCTTAGGTTCTGTTCTCCTGCTGTCAGATTGAAGATGAAGGGCCCTATTTTAACGATTTTAGCACACAGTCTAAAGCGCAAGGCACAAACTTCATTTAGGGCGTGTCCAAATCAACCTATGCTAGTTTAATGGCGGATAAACAGTCTGTATGCCAGGTGCCTGGCTGAAAAGGGTTGTACTTGCACTTTTTATTATTTTTGGGTTTACATATGATAGACATTGTACTATTTTAATCTTTTATCCTGTAAGTGCAAGCAGAGTGTATGCACTTTGTGCACCCTCCATAGGCAATACTATATTGATAATGTGCTGTTGTGCACGTTGACTTTAGACCAGGTTTTTGTTAGTCAATTGTGCAATCACTCGGCATCCGATGCCTCAAGATAGCAATGCGCCAACAATGTGCTAGACCACACCTAATGTTTAGACCAAGTCTAACCAACGCACCCACAGGTGCTGGACAACAACCTGTTGTATGGGAAAATGAGAACTGCATCGGTATGAAACTAGACACGCGTTCCCGCTTTGCGCCGGGTGAAAGATAGGGCCCTGAGTCTTGCCATATTCTCTAGTTTTTCTGACAAAGTATAGAAAAACATGGTTGCATGTATGTAGAGAGCTTTAGATGCCACCTTGTAGTAGAGGTGGTTGGGTTAGTGGTAGAGTTATAGTAAAACCTTATGATTGCATTCTCTTTTTCAAGTTCTAAGTTCCACTACTCAGATTTGCTCCGCTTTACATGTCAGCCTGGGAACTCTAAATTGAAAGTGGTGTCAGGTAGAGAACCATTGTCCAATCAGAATGCGGATGGCTAGTTCAGTTGGTGCCAACAGCAAATAAATGCCTGTTCATCCCCACATGGGCCTTGTTCTGATTGGTTGAAGGTCCAATCAAAATGTGATTCTATTGGCACCAACTTGCTGACAGACTGTTCCCAGACTGACTTTTATTTAAAGCAAAGCAAGATGTGGACATTCTACATTCTCCCCCCTGGTATTCAATTGGCTAGTTTTCTTATGACTCTTTTCTACTGCATGGTACCGGCTCAACCTAGTAGGTACTATCTGCAGTGGAAAAAGACCCGTAGCGAGCCAATACTATGCAATGGAAAAGCTCCCTAAAGCGAGTACACTCGACTCGAGCTGGTACCAACAGTGGAAAAGCACCATCAGCGAGCCAGGATGGAGAAGATTTTGATTTTGTTGATTCTCCCCATGGCCAGTCCGTCCCTTGCAGTCAGTATTGTAGACCATGATATTGCCATTGAAAACTACAAACTGCCCCTGTACATCTTACCATCACAAAACCAACAACCGCTCATGTGATATCAAGTGTGTGTTCGTGTAACCATTCAGACTACAAATTGGGGTCCATGTGGGTCACATCCTGAACTGCTCTCATTCAGCACAAACGTATGAGTCCTGCATTTGAGTATGGTACCACACCTTCATACATACAGCAACAAGTGTGTTTTGAAATGGTCAGGCCTGTTTATTCTGATTCAGAATATTGTCAAATTGCCTGCTGATAATTTAGATAATTTAAGTGTTGGCACACCCACTTCCACAAACAATTTTGAAAGTGACAAACTGGAGCTTGCAAGACCTTGTTCTCACATTACATATAGCCTACATTCTAAAATTTGGTGTGTTTGGTTACCTACAGTTTTATTATCCACATATTCTCATACAGATTATGAAAATGATATACTTTCTCCTGTCCATCCAGGAGAAGGAACAAAGGCCACTTAAGGAAGGAGTGCAAGACATGCTGGTCAAGCATCACCTCTTTAGCTGGGACATTGACGGCTAAACATCACAAGCTGCCAAACACGGCTTGTATTCCACTGTGTGTATCTCTTACCCTTCTTCCAGTGGCACATTTGAATCTGACACCTGGTAATGTTGGTGACCCCATCGGAACACTAACATCCACCATGCGAGGTCACCAGCCTCTGCATAGACTGCATCTTACATGTTACAGAATCACTAGCCACAGACCAAAAGCATTCAACCGCTGTGCCAATAATGTAGGTTAGATATATTCTTAAAGTAGAAGTTACTGCTCAAATACTTGGGTCACAGAAAAGTGAAACATTTGTGTTGCAAATGCAGTCACATACTTAACCATAGATACAACTTGAGAGACCCAATGTTTGATTCATGTAATTAAAATCACACTTTTCTGTTTCTGTACAGGACATGGTCCTGTACCATTACAGTATATAAGTATGTTGAGTCATTTCCGCATTTTGGCAATCAAGCTATTCTAGTCTAACGCATGTTGGACTAGAATATGGATGGAAAAAATGTGTATTTTCTCTTGTATTGATTGGATGTGTGTGGCTATAAAATACAGCTCCAATTTCACCCTGTAAAATATTCCCAAATAAAATAATTCCAACACAAGGAGCTCTTGAGTTCCTAAATGCCAGTTTATAAAGAGGAATGTACTCAATTTGTCTTTCTGGCTATGAATTCTACTTAAACTAATGCCACATGCCAAGCCTTTCCCATTCATGAGACTATTGGGATGTGCTAGTGGACTACTGAGCACGGCTAGCAAACACTGCCTGTTGAAGATAATTTAATTGTAACTTTGTTTCCTAAAGTCTAAAGGAAGTGTGTGTGTGTGTGTGTATATATATTCTTTGTAACTTTGCCCCCTCCCCACAATGTGTAGAGAATATACAATGAGAGGATAACATAACTAGATTTTTCCCCCAGGTATGTAGTATGGTAAATTGCAACCCATATTTCCATTATAATACTTTCGTAGAGTGGATTACTTAAAACATGTTTTACTAGATATACTAACTACATGATTGGACATTCCCACCCCCTTTTGGTATTATGGCAAGAAATTGTGAATGGACATTTTTGCAGCTTGGACATGAAAAACAAATACAATACATAAGCAGTTTTCTGTATTGTATTTTGATGTCTGTTTTCTATACATTTTCCAGCCTGGAAACAGTCTTGCTTTACTGTACAATGACAGTACAAACCTCAGAAAATCCTTTATAGTAGCAACAGTATACTGTAGTAGACAAACCTTTGTATCCAATGTTGAGGGGGAAAATACAAATAAAAGCCTGTGCTTATCCATACAAGTTAATATTTTATGTCCTAAAGCTAACAGGCCTGGAATCTCACACCTCTGGACTGTAATGCTAAACCACAATAAAGAAAACAATTTGCCTTGAGTTGTTTTAAGGTCAACTTAATAACCGTTTAGCCACTAAAAAGCACAAAGTGTTTTGGCAAGTTTGTTTATTGGTCAATATATAGAAACTGTGTGCCAAAAATCCACAATAAGTAAACAGCAATGGGCCATAAAGCATAAGGATTACTAGATACAAACAGCACTGCAAATACTGTGTTTTACGACTGTTTTCATTTGTATTATATCGCAAACAAGGTGATTTATAGTCAAATGCTTGATAGACACTACCTGATAAGAGCACAAGTGACAGTCATTATATAGTAGACCAGCCAAGTTAAAATTCTGCTTTCATGGCAATAAATAAGTGGACATTTATAAAAACTAAGCTTATTTTCCATATCAATTTAAAACCATTGTGTGCTATATTCATTTGTTACTTTTATACATTTTATACATGGTCAGCCTTCAGCTCAGAACATAATATGTATATTACATATGCAATATTTAAATATATAGGCAGACTGAGGGAATGCATTGGGGTGTAGTTATAGCTGCTCACATTGGTACTGACTGGCCCCCTTTACCCCATGTTTGGGCTCTCGCTAGGAAGGCCTGGCCGTGTGTGAGAAAACATCCACAATGGGGCTTACCTCAAAAGCCACATTGCCTCTATACCCAAACCATTCATAGCGGCGAATGTCAAAACGAGAAATGGCAAATGCATCAGTTTGGAATATAACCTTTTATCTTTTTCACTGAATTGTTTTGCTTTTTCCTATTCTGGGACCTGTCGCGTGCAAGAAGTCAAAGAAGAAATGTGTGAAGAGTGTGCACGTATACGTCATTGTTTCTTCTAGGTGGAGAGAAGGAGGTGTAGTTGTGCTATGGTTGTTTAACAGCCCACTGTGCCTGTGGCAACGGGGGCTGCTGTAGATGCGGTAGTATGCTGGCCTTTTCCTTTGTGCCTCTGGCCTCCTCTTCTCCTGCCACCTCCTCCAGACTTTGGCTGCATAGGAGGAAATTAGAGTGGGGAGAATATGTGAACGCCATCTGGCCACACTTCAGTAGCTGAATGCTAAAGCATGTCTACTAAGCAAGACTGACTAATGGATTTTATGGTTTTAAACAACTCTAAAGTCACATGGTTTTGCAGCGTTCAGTTAGTTCCCATAATAGGCATGACATGTTTATTCAGTAGTGAACACCATCACAAAAAAGGAGTAAATTAGCTTGAAGATGCAGACTTCTCAACACTCCCATTTGCTAAAGGTTACAAAAGTGGACCTCTGCCGTCTCACAACCTGAATATGCCTACGTTACCTTGTTCTCTTTGTTGCCCTCCTTTAATTGAGGGTCCTCATCACCCTCTCCCTTAGGCAGCAAATAGAGAGAAAGTAACATGGCTCATAAAGAGAATGAGTGAGGAGAAAAAGTAATATGTGGTTGGGGGGGGAGTGATGATGGAAGGGAACAAGAGCCCAGATGTTAGTTAAGGTAATGCAGGTATCAGAAAAGGTTTGTGGTTAACAGTGTAGCCATACAGAACAGTTGAACTATGAACCACTTCTCTGAACATTGCATATTTACTAAACGACCTGATTTTCTCTGACCTGCTGTGCCGCATTTGGGTGTGCCGTCTGTCCCGTCATCCCAGTATCCTCGCTGGCCCCCGTGGTGCCGTCATCTTTACGGGGCATCGCCTTTTTTGTTGACTGCATTTTTACTTGCGGAGGTTTGGAGTTGGACGGCAAATTATTGGTCGATTGCAAGAGCTGGAAAGCATGCGAGCCAAAATCACACGTTATTAATCACAGAATCATCACCATATTTTAGACTTCTTGTTCCAAAACAAAAAAAGCCTCATCTTGGCCTGTACACTGGCAACTGAATTATTTTTTATTCTCCAGCGGTGAGAATAGATCATCTCTGACCAAGGTCTCTTGTTACATAATGACACATTTTTAAGCAACAATATTAGATTTTTCTTAAAATTAAATTAAAAGGCGTGACTTGATAGATATAAATAAAGCCATGTCCTGTATGCAAATAGAAGTAACTGTGCCAGCTTTCATAACTTGGCCACTGTAACGGCCCAGATACCTTGGTGATGGTGCCCACTGCCTTGGTGCGTCCCTCCCTGAACACCAGCCTCTGGTCACAGTGCAGGTACTCTGGAGTCTTGATGAAGCGGAAGTGCACAGACGCCTTGTCCCCGGTCCGTAGGCAGTCTCTGTTCATGGTCAAGATGGTGGCCGTCTGCCTGATGCTTCCACAATGCACTGGGGCAGGGAGTTGGAAGCAAAAGAGTAAAAAGTGAAGCTGGTGTGTCAAGTTTATTTATATAGCCCTTAATCACATTACAGTCTCAAAGGTCTGTACAGCCTACATTTCACATGGAAATAAATGACACCCCCTAACCTGCTGCTCCCCCGGGCAAGGAACAACCTCCATTAGAAACCTTATGGGGAAAAAAAAGGGAAGAAACCTTGGGAATGGACCACAGGATGGAGGAATCAACCCCTCCTGGATGGCTAGTTATGTATAACATTGTGCCGCAATGAAACATTGTAGAAATTCAAAACATTTTGTAAGTTCATTTGGAGTGGTCCGTCAAATGTAGCATTGACACAGGAGATGCGCCCAGGTCCGAGGAAGTGTCCCTGCACTAGTCACGACCATGTCCGCTCAGCAACCATAGCCTTGTCTGTATAGGAGACATGTCTGCGGCGGAGGCAGCATTGTGCCAGCGTCTCCCCTTGACGACACTACTCCACCGAGCAGGGGACTACCAGCAGACATCCATTGGATGCCAACACAGAACTCTCTCCCTACACATGTACTCTCCGTGTGTGTGTGTGTGCGTGCGTGTGTGCGTGCGTTGTGTTGGTCACCCACCCATGGCCTGGTATCTGGGGGATATCGTGGTAGGGTGGTGTAGTACCAGGATTTCGGCCTCAAACTCCCAGGTGGCCTGTGGACTCAGCCTGGGAGAAACCATCACCATGCCTTTCCTTATGGATGAACGCTTGATCTACACCAGAGGAGGGGAGGGGAGGGGGGTCAGAAGATAACTTCACTAGAATATTGTCCAATCTGAGGCCACAACGGTATTTCTGCTGCAAAATGTTTTGGGGTAAATTGACTTTGTCTTAGGCCATGCATCCTGTATGGTAGATGTAGATGTCTGGGTGCTGCCTACGTCAGCATCCACAGCAAAGTGCCTTTGGGGACACACTCACTTAAAGAGGTTTAGTCAGCTATTGCAAGCTAATTCTACGATAATACACATTGTCAAATTCACCAGATATCTCCTTGCATTTCGCTAGCTTACCGTTCTCTGTGTGTGTTGAAAAAATGATTTTACTTTATTATATTAACTTATAGTGGCTCCGTAAATAGGAATAATAACAAAGTGGTGAACACTGCTCACATCAACAATGGCGTAGTACTACACTTTGCTTCCAAATTAGGACTGAAACTATTTATCTACAAACTATTACAAAATATTATCGATGCAAATTAATTGCATCAAAGCTTCAATTAATTTGTATATTAACTGTGCAATGTGTTTCTGTGTAGGCCTGTCGCACGCACGCATTTTGTGGACATGACATTAAGAAAGCATGGAGTTGCGCATATAAACATGTCTAAACCATATGTCTATGACTTGTCAAAGTAGACACGCTACACAATTGACTGAGATTGTTCAGATCATTTTAATATCAAAGTAATTACCTAATTCAGATTTACCAGCATGCTAACAAAGGCAACGAGAAGTATCTCATATTTTTTTTAAATTGGAAGCAGTCTTAAAGTCAGAATGTGTCCATTCCTAAATTTAGAATCCTTCTAAGGGTCCACCCTGGACTGTCTACTGATTAAGAATAAATCAAATGAATCCAAGCAAATGTTCTCCTGTGGAGCCGATGGCTCACAGTTTGTCAAATAAAGACGTCACTTAACTGACAAACAAATAGGTCTGCTCCTTGCACCTAGATGTTTCATTTCGTTACCTGGCTACA
This sequence comes from Amblyopsis rosae, assembly GCA_025399935.1. Taxonomy (NCBI): domain Eukaryota; kingdom Metazoa; phylum Chordata; class Actinopteri; order Percopsiformes; family Amblyopsidae; genus Amblyopsis; species Amblyopsis rosae. The sequence continues at coordinate 8,147 of JAODTR010048962.1, forward strand.
AAATATAAATGTTAGCTGAACGAAAAGGAGTGAAAACTGTCAAATAGACCCGTATCTGAAAGGCACATTGTCTGTGTTTAAAATGTAAGCCACAGTTAACGTGGCTCCGACCTAATTAACGATACGCCGAAAGAGGTAGGCCTATTTATTATTCTAAGATATAGATAATATATGCATACTGGCTTTAATAATCAATGTAGTAGTATTTACCATCTTGTCTGAGCAAGATGTGTGAAAGGAATTAAATAAAGGCCCACATAGGCCAGTCCAGTGATTACAGCAATAGTCTCTTTATTGAAGTTTTGTGTTTTGATAAAATTAACCACAGAAAATGAAATGCAGGGTCAATATGTGAAACCTGAGCCATTCATGTTATCATATACAGTGAATGACAGTGTCTCTTATGCACACACCTCACAGCAATGCACAAAATACCACAGAACGCAAAAATATCAAGTGGTGTAATTAGCAATTTGAGCATAAAATGCACTAATCCAATGCAGCAGTTATGGCTATATTAATTTTAGTTTTGATGGCAAGAACTGTGTTTGTAGCCTACCTGAATCTCCCAACAGTCCTAATTGCACTTAAATGCACTAAATTTGTTTCATTTTGACTTATATATATATATATATATATTGTATACAATTTAGGCAATACAAATTTAGATTTTTTTTGTTGTTCATATGATGACATTTCTTATTTTCTTTTTTGTGTACTATTACTCTTTACTATAGAAAAATATATTATTAGATTAATCAATGAATCGTTGGAATAATCGGTATCTTATTCGATTACTAAAATAATCGTTAGCTGCAGCCCTATTCACAATGCTTTTCGATGTGGGGCAGCACCGCGGAGGGCGCAGAGGAATATCGTTTTGATTTGAGCTTGAATTTAGCAAGCGCTCTCGAGAATGACTGACCCTGCCTTTAACCAGACCCAGACCAGAAGCGTTACATTCATGCATCCATTGAAATGCATTACACTGCTCCATCTTTGTTGTTATTCAAATATCTCTGCTCTTACCTTCTTGAGCGCGAAGGAGGCGGTCTGTCCTCCCCTCACCTCCTTGACTGGCATCCTTTTGCGGTGGATGGATTTGACGGCGATGGGCATGAAGCTGCCCAGGGGGTCAGGGCCCAGCAGCATGGTGTCATTAAGACGAATCAGTCCGCGTAAAGTAGTTCCCGATACTACAGTGCCCACTCCCTGATGTGTGAGGAGGAACACCGTTAGTGGAGGGGGTGATGGGGCTCAGTGTTATGAGCAGGCATTTAACCCTGCCCTTGTCTGTTGTGGGTAAAGGACAAAAACATTTCTACGCGTTATGTGGACTACTGATGATGATGACGACACTTGTACACTGTAGAGGCCATGCACTTCAGACCAACAGCGACCCAAATGCAGGTCATTGTTAGGAAGCACGTCAGAAAAACAACTAGCAAAACCTGTATTTGTCTCAACAGAGGGTATTCATCGCTGTGGCAATCTATACACATAACCACCACTGTCGCCTTAATGGTATCTTTACACAATGAGGGATGAGGATAGACAGAACCCTTTAGGTATTTAGCTGACAGCAGTGTTCATTCAGTTAACGAATATTGTGGTGAAAAGATTTGTGAATCTAAAGAAATGACGATGACAGATTAAAATCCCTTAAAAGTACAATAAGAAAACAATTAAAGCAACTAAATTGAATCACATTTTTTATTGAAGACAACGAGACAACGTTAGCCAGCCAGCGCCACTAGTTGATGTGAATAAATGTTGAATGTACTGCTGTGTGTGTGTACCGGTACTGAGTAGGTGTCGTCTATCTGGAACTCAGCAGGCTGGTCGTCCCTGTAGGCCGTCCTAGAGGACAGCAGGTTGAGAAACATCTTTAGCAGGTCCATGTTCTCCCCCGTCACATTGGAGATCTGGAAGATGGGACACATCCTGGAGGGAGGGGGGGTGGCAGAGACACACACATAGGGGCTTTAAAAATTAAGTGACTGGCAGTGTGAAGAGGTGTGTGTGTGTGCGCCTACCTCTCAGAGCTGAAGTTGGAGGCTGTGACGATGACATCATCCTTGTTCTGCACCAGTACCGGGATCTTTCTACAGCCGGGGGACTTGAGGAGCCGCTGGAGCAGCTTCAGTGTTTCTGACAAGAGCCAAAAGTTATGTAGGGTGACCATGGTATGTGTGTGTGTGTAGTGCTAATGGATGTTAGCCCTGCTAACACAGGATCCAAGCACAGTGATGCACAGTGCCGCAAACGTTCATCGAATTTGAAGGCACCTCAGGACGGCGAGACTCACCCTGCAGGATATTGGCAGGGCACATGTCGATCTTGGTGACCACCACAAACACGGGTACGTTCAGGGCCAAGGCCAGGCCCAGGTGTTCCTTTGTCATCCCGACGATGCCTGCATTGCTACCCACCTGTAGAGACAGGACACAACAGTGGAATAACGTCAAGTTAAAACTACAGGCACAGGTTTCATTTCTGAAAATGGAGGCATTGTTATGTAAAACAAACACTGATCGGACAACAAACCACTTCCAATAGGCCTCGATGCGCTAGAATTATGTGTGTACGGTTCAACAAATCCACGGTTCCGTTCATTTTTTCTGCCCTTTGTTACGTTTGCTCCGTACAATAGAATGGAAATGAATTCATTTTCTCTATACTTTTCTGCCACTAGATGTCACACTAAGTGCACCAGCTTCTCAGCAAGACATATCCGTGTGCCACACAGGTAGCCTCGCGACACCATCCTGATCTCGCAAGCTTCAGTTTAACTTCACCGGGAAAGCCTCGGAATCATTTTGAATGTGTCCGAGTAGCAACTGAACTTTCTAATCAGAGTCGTGTTCATAGCTATACGGCTCTGGTTTTCCAATCAGCGTTGTGTTTATAGCTATACGGGCGTGGTTCAGGTGTGCCGACCATGGTGCAGATAGCGAAAACGACCAGATGATTCATCCAATCAACGGTCAAGTATTTTTTTGAAAGTAAAGCCATTCACAAACAGTTTCAATGTACGGCTCCCCAGGTGGACTTGTGACAACAATTCCTCTGGCATATCAGGTTACCACATGGGCCATGCTTTGCTAACACCGCCAGCTCGCTACTTTTTGTAAACAAAGAAAATATTAGGTAAAATTATTAACAGTAGTTGTTTGCTGCTATATTCGTGTTTAGATTAGGCATTTTCTTAAAATCAATCATTTGGAATACTAAAGTGAAGAATACTGTAGCTTAATTGCTTAGACTTACACAAAGCAAACAGGCAAAGCACAATGAATAGTTTGGAACCACTTACTGCAATGGCACAAGAGACAGCGGCCTGACACCGAATTCATAATAAACTGTTTTCATTCCCTGGTGGACATCATGAAAATTGTTCACACCCTAGAGACTATATGTGAGAGAGCCGCATGAAAGCCAAGGTAAATAAATGCTGCCACATGCCTAACCCACCCAGATAACCCACCCAGGTTAGGCATTGCTGCAGTTCACTGATCTGACAGCTAAAAAGACCTGAGAGCTGTCTCGAAATGAGACAGATTCTCTATTTACAGAAAAAAATTGAATGTGCTTTACGAAGTATTACTGAATCTATGTTTGATAGAAATAGGCCAGTAGCCACCACCAGCCATTTGTTTTGATGTGGCAGCAATTGTTCTGGAAGGAACGCAGAAGAAAGCACTGGGCGCTTCCATACCATAAGCATGCAGAAGTCAGGCAGGTGGCCCGTCATGCCAAAGACGGTGGTCTTGAGGTACTTCTCGTGGCCCGCCAGGTCAATGAAAGTGATGACCTTGGAGGACTTCTCACAGATCTTGGTCCAGTCCAGACTCCCACCATGGCTGTCTGGCTTGTTCACCACCTGTGAAAGTATAGGAGAAGGCCAGGTTATAGCCACACTAGTTAATATTACTTCACATTTTCCCTTGCCTCTTGTATTCACTAATATGGTCCCGTTTATGTTACTAGTCAAGTAATTTTTTCTAATTTGTTCAATTTTAACTACTAAATCCTGCTGAGCCAAAACAAATATTAAAGGTAGGTTTGTGATTCTGATTAAATAACTAGTTTTGTCAAATTCAGATGATATCTGCTCACAGTCTGCTAGTTGTCTGTTCTGTGTGTGCACTGAAAAAGAATCTGGTGTTTCTATACAGCCCAGTTTCTGAAAATGGGAGAACAAACAACAAGTAGTGTCTTGGCTCTGGCATCTCCATATGATTACCTCCCACTACCACACCCGCCCCCTCCCCTTCTCACCTGCCCCTCCTGGTCGAAGCCCAGAATGTCATTGCCCACGCTGCTGGTGCGTCCGCTCTCCATCTCGTGCTTGTGCCTGAACAGCTTCTGGCGGGCGAAGCCCCTGCCGTTGTCCAGCTCCCCGTGGGTCAGCACCCCCAGGAGGGTGCTCTTCCCAGCATCCACATTCCCTACCACCGCCACCCTGAGAGGGTTGAATGGTCACACTTCATGCATTTAGCCTTATGAATGAACATCAATGCAGCTGCATGCTAGCTATTAGCATTAGCTGCTACATTGGTAAACCACTGTAACAGCTGCATGCTAGCACGCAGCAAACCAGCGAATGTGACTCGTCGACTACCCCTGCTCTCTGCTCACCTGACCTCCAGGAAGTCCAGCTCACCGACACGGCGGCGGATTAGGTAGTCGCGGACCACTCCGGCAGCTTCACTGCGCTGACGGAGGGGGATGAGGTCAGCGTCCAGCTGCTCACAGAGAGAACACACCGTCGCCACCGAGGCCTCCATGTCAGTCTCATCCAGGCCCCAATCTCCACCATCTGCAGTGGACAGAGACAGTTTTCCCAGGTTTACAATGGCCATGTTTTCATGAGCACAAAAATCGATTTTTGCCCTTACTCTGAAAATGACAATATTCCTGTCATGGCTGTTTACATGTCTACTTAAAAAGAATATTCCACTAACATGTCTGCTACCACGCAGATGTACATAATCCAATTTACGTCACAAAGCTATGCCCTTTTAATAACTTATTTGCCCTGCAGAGGAATTTCCCTACTTTGCTAACTGCAAAATGTGATATGGAAAAATGGAACAGCTGGCTGTGCTAATTTGTCTGCACATAGCTTACTGTAATCAAGCAAGACCCAATGCCGTAAAATGCAGTAAAAACCCCACTTGAGACTCATATTCCGAATCCGCTGTGTACATGCTCCTAAAACCCAAATAATATCTGCATATCTAGTGTCTTAATCGAACATGCAAAAATCTTAAAAAGGCAAAATTCGGAATATCCAAATGGAATATGCCGTTTACATGACACCTATCAAATTCAGAATAATGCCATAGTCATAATAATAGTGGAATACTATTGTGCATGTAACATATATATTGGCAGTATACATGAGTTGTATTATCCTTTTGAGTATGGAGAAATTAGCTAGTACTAGGTTTGATCACTGGGAAATATGTTTGTTGTAGGCCAATGCTGGATTCAATTAATGCTGTATGATGTGTCGTCTACTGGTTATATTAGTTTTGTGTGAAACCGTTAGCATTAAAGCTCCTATTAGAGCAGTAAATAAATGAATGGCCTAACATTGGAAATGGAAATTAGTTTGCTGTGCGTTTCTCACCTGAGCCCATTCCCACCACATAAATTGTCTCCCCGCACCCTTCGTCCATTCTGTCCCGCAGTTGGCGTAGTAATGAGTCATACTGCTCTCCATTTGGACTAACCAAGGCCAGCTGGGGGGGTGTAGAGAAATACTTAAGACTATTATTACTTTACTGCATGTGATGTGTTCTATGACAACAGTCTAATCCATGTATACACAGTAAAGTACAGTTGCATTGCATTGCATCGGGTAGCACACCAATAGCGTATCAGAAAATGTCAATATGTTTTCAGTGGACCAATGGGAATAAGCTGGTTGTTCATATGGTAATAGTATGATATTTTACTGTAAAACTGAAAATACATGATAATAGTGTAAAACATTAAAACTATGATTGTGTGGCACTGTGTAACTAGGCCCAAAATGCAATATCAGCAACAATTGACCTGAGCAGGGTGCTGTGTGTGAATGGGAATTTAATTCAGACATGTGTATGGCAATAAACAACTGAATCACTCACACATCTGCATGCTTCTCAGGCACAACCTCAAGGAAATGTGAACTCAAAAATGGGTTGCTGTCACATAGCTTGATGTAACTAACCAATATGATTGATTAAAAATAATTGTATAGTTACCTCAAATATTGAAACAAAGTGGTAATGTCTTGGTTTCTCCTCATACACTCTCCTCATACTGTATTTTTTTACAGTTTTACCTCATGACAAGGTGTGACTAGAACATAGGCCAAGCTTACGACATGTTCATAAAACAAAATGTGCAGACATGTTTTTTGTTCAGTAACACAATTATATAAATATATCAAATGTTTTCTATATATTTTGATAACCCTTGTCAATTGGTTAATTAACAGAATAAATATTACCATAAGAGTTCTTACCATTCTTAACAGTTACATCAACTATGTGATGCAACTCTGTGCAATGTGTAGACAAGAATATAGGCTACTCTGCTTTCTGCAATAGGCCACCTGATCTATTCTGCCATAGGCTACCGGTACCATATAGTTGCAACTGCACACGACACACAAAATTAATGGCCATGTTTCCATGCATTACATTATAGATAGGTAACCATTCATATGCCGAACTGGTTGATTCGAGTTTAAGGTTTATATGACCGGTTTACAGCATCACCCAAGGTGGTGAGCAATTGTTGCAGCTGCAGGTGGCTCATGTGTGCATTCTGCTCAAATAAAAAATCTATTCATTTAGGTGTATTCAAGGATGTGTAATCTGGCTAGTGGCGTTAGCAATACGTAGCCTGCATGTTCATGTTCGCTAAACAAAATCAACCTGTAAAAAACCTTTAGACACCTAACAAAATAAAAATCATGATCATAAGTTTGCAACACCCTTTAGTATATGTATCAAACATGCAGAGAAAATGAACGTCCATACGTTTCATTCATTATTTTCCTACATCAGACGTAGGTAACTTGCTAACAACATTCGCCATAATACTCCAGCCCGTGGGACTGGCAAGGCCTACCTTGTTGGTAAAGTCAACACCGCGGTCCCCGGCATCGCAGTTGAACATATCCCCGTCCTCGAAGCACTCGTCCCCGGCGTCGTCTCCATATCCCCCGCGGTCGGGAGCGAATATACTAGCGGGGACCATCGCGTCTGAAAGCTGTATTGAACTCGGGGTTATAGGCTCGTGCGCGACTGATGCCATTATAATTCCAGAGTCCAGACAGTCTTGCAATAATATTATCTGTCAGGTTATTCCCTGCCGCTGAAGGCTGCAAACACAACACGAAGCACGATATGGCAACTATTTAACAGGAGTAATATATAAGCACCATAATAAAACTACCCATGTGGGTTGGGTAACGTCCATGACATTCAAACATTATATTTCAGTAATTTCAATGCCGGTAATTGTTGCTATATGGTCATTAAAAAAAGAAAAAGAAATTGGTCGCGTATATTTGCACGCCGCTTTGTCGCACACCAATAACGGATGGGAATGGGAATTGGTTGTTCTTATTGTATTGTATTCTATTTTACTGTAAAACTGAAAACATGATAATAGTGTAAACCATTAAGCCAATGATTGTCTGGTACTGTATATCTAAGCCCATAATGCACTTATAATCAGGGCTGGAAATAAAGGTCGCCCGCTGCCCCGCTCGCCTCCGTCGAGTAGTTTACTTTTCGTGCAAGTCTATTTTGAGCGCCACTAGCCCATCAGGCGAGCGCTATTTCAGCAGCGATATAATTAAGGTAGTTATTAAGTAAGCCTGCGGAGTACTGAAGTGACTGACTGAGAATAATCGGCCCTCATAATCAGTCCACCTTAAAAAAGAGGCGGTATTCAAATTGATGGGCACTTGCCATGTACAATCTATAGCTAGGAAAATCATTTTAGAGTATCTCCGTAAAATAACCAGTCGCCGAAATTAGAATTAACTATACAACTTTAGCGACAGCAAGCCTGTAAATGCATCGTTCTTTTCACTGTGCTGGCGCGATCGGGCATGTGTAGTGCGTGCGCTGGTGAAACTGATTTAAAACTTTTATTAACATTTTCTTCAGACCCTTCCACAAACAGCAGACAGGCAAAGCAGAACACTACTTTCTGTGCAGCCACAAAGCCAGCGCTTTCTTGACTGATGAAATAGCCTAATCTTAGTTCATCTAACAGTTAATATATTTGTTGCACAGTATGTCTAAAAATTAAGTCATTGTCAACCAATGCAAACATCTGGCTAAAGTAGCTTCTGTTGTATTTATGACATACTGTAACTAGTTAATTATATGTAGATTTCAAGAATCCAGCTGTAGCATGTTGCCAATATGCATGTTGTGTATAGTTGTAGACTACCGTAGTTCGTAGACTATCCCGTGTTAAGACCCGGACACAGTGCAAGCGATCTGCCCGTCGCCCATCGCTTAGCTGACCCTCTGCTGAATACACTGCAGGTGATGGAAGACATTCACCCTCTCCAATTGTTCATTCTAATGTTGAAAACAGTGGTAGGGAACCCTGGTCCTGGAGAGCCGCAGCCCTGCATGTTTTAGATGTCTCCCTGCTCCAACACACCTGATTCTAATGAACAAAGTCAGAAGTGTGTGTGTCAGGGCGCATTCACACCTGGTCCATTTGCTGGTGCGAACCGGACCGGACTCGAGTGCTATTAGCCCCCCTCCCCCTTCCCCCCGGCTGGTCTGCGTTCACATTACATTCATGGCTGAGAACCCGGGTCCGTTTACGTCAACATCACACCGAACGTTCGTCTAATGTCGCCAGGCAACAACCATAGTTATAGGCAACAACAGGAAAACAGAAGCCTGATAACGACCCATTCGGTTGAATCCGGTGTGTTGGAGCAGGGAGACATCTAAAACAGGAAGGGCTGCGGCTCTCCAGGACCAGGGTTACCTACCCCTGCACTGGAGTGACACTATGTCATGTTGGGCTTAATAACCATTGCCTTCTAGATCCTTTTGTTCCTGAGCCAAATAATTATTAGCCTATAGTGGAACACAGAATCACTCTAGCTGAAGGCCTACACAATCCGGTGCTGTTGAAGACCAAGACTGGTCAGATCTTAACAGTAGCCTAATATTCACTTGATATAGCTAATTGGCCACCTGTGTTGTCAACCCCAATGAGAACTGACTTGGTCAGAAGAGAACCATATCAGCTTCACAGATTTCACATTCCCTAAGAGAGATGGTAGAAGCTATGGGTGATCCCGTATAGTCAAGCATTCAACGATTCAATCTAAAAAACCTGCTTTTACTGCTAATCTCAGTTAATTTGACATTCATATGTACACGTAACGTAAATTATGACAAAATCATTTTTCATATTTTTATTTGAAATGTAGGCCTAAATGTAGTGAATTACATGTTCTGTTTTGTACACTACAACAATGTTTTCTTACCCCAAAGAGCTGTGTGCCAGTTAACTCCATGGTCCTGCCTTGCAGAGGGGAGGCTGTTCATACAGGCTTGAGGCCTTACCTTCCAAATACTTATTTGTTTTTGAGAATTACTGTAAACAATTTGTTAATTAAAATACCTATTAGAATAATTAACCTACATTCAGCCACAATCTCAATACATATGTTTACTTCTACCATGACATTCAAATGTACATGAAATAAATATTTTTAAAAATAATTTTAAAAATTGTCTTTAGAATGTTGGGAGCTGCCTCATTGCCAGGCATTGTGATGTCATCAGGAGGCGTGCCTTAAACAAAGAATACAGTTAATCTAGGCTTGCAATCATGGCAACAAACAAACATTAGCTACACAGCAGCAGAACACTACCAACAGCATACACAGTTTAACATTGACCAGTACAATGGCAGACAGCAGCATCAGCTACGAGGATATTATCGACTCCCAGAGAGAGCTATATTATATAACCCATGAGCAAAAATGCATTTTTTGAAATATAAATGATATTAGACATACACCAAACACACACAAACATTGTAAACAATAGCTAGCACATACTAATAATGAATTAGCCTATTTTAAAACTGCAAACATTTATTTGGCCACAATTCAATTACCTAAAGCTAAATCTCACAAATACAAATACTTTGTTATTATCACGGACACTAAGATATATGCATTTACACACATTTATCTATTATGGAACGCCAACAGAATTCGCCACTAACTGTATATTTAATATACTTTATATAT
>JAODTR010048973.1:0-41636 GCA_025399935.1 Amblyopsis rosae
CAGACAACACAGCTCTCAGGATCATAGGGACACACAAACCTCTCCACCACGATAAGGTGATGGTTCCCGGAGAGGATGACAAGGATGTGTGCCCTATAATTCCCGGTCCAACCCAGTTTTAATTTCTCTGCAGATTTTACACACTGTCTATATTTAGCTGAAACAAAAGGAAAGGATCTTCAGAGAGATAAGGGGCTTGTGGGCGCTGGAGTTGACCCCGTTATGGAAATGTCTGGTAATTAGCACACCTAGTCAGGAACAGAAATGTCAGTGTTTTCTTTTTTTTACTTTGCTTTCATTTTCATAAGATGAGGCTATCAGTTTAATCAATTATAGTATAATCATTTCAATTTCACTTAAGCGCTAAGCTTGCATTGCATTGGCCCACAACGTGTAAAGCATTAAATTGGCCTAATTGACAGTTTACAGGGCGTGTCATGACATGTGCTAATTGTTACAACGATTAGTGTGGTCTGGAATTTCTGATGATGATATTGTTGATAATTACTGTTTGGCAGCTATAAAACTAGACCTGGAATTCAAGCTCACATGATACACATGACATATTCCAGTGAGATGCTTTGATAGAGATTAAGACTACTCATAAAACAAACAAATTGGAAAAGCAGAAAAAATATTTCTTCCAGTGGTTAAAGTGACGCGTGCTTGTTAGACAAACATTAAACTGCATGCAGAATGAAAACATCTACTGTACCATGAAAAACCTGACAGGACTCGTTTTGGAGACTTGGAAGTGAGTGAGAGAGGGAGACGGTGTTGTAGTGTCTCTATAGGCAGGCAGGCAGGAGTCTCCTAGCTTTCACTGCAGCTTGGGTACAGTAGCTCATCCGTGTGTGTCTGGAGGACTATAGGATGCATGGTCCCGGTTTCTTATTCTTAGGTTGCCTCTAAGAGCTAGTTAAGATGTGGTATCTGAACGGGCGTGAGAACAGAGCTCACCTGGTGACTTTAATGTGCTGCATGGGTCAGTATTTTCTTCTTGCTATTTCCCACACTACATTAGGCAGGTATTACTGGGTGCTTTTTAAAATGTCCTTGAGAAAATCTTATTTGGGGTTTAAAGCTGGTTATTGGTGTTTGTATTGTGGTTCCAGGAATATTGTAGTTGAATACTTTGTGGGAATAATAATTAGGCAAAACATTAATAACTAGTGATATTTTTATTAGGATTATCAGTATGTTTCACATGGATGTCCAATTAAATTAATTCTGTCCTTCTATTTGATCTTGGTCTAGAGGCAATACAATTATGCTCCCTGGGACCTAAACACAAAAGAAACGTTTTGGAATATAAGTTTTAAAAAGCATTCTACTATGTGAATGTTTTTCAGTGTTTATGTACTGTAACATTTCCTTTGTAATTGTATCCATTCATTACATGTCACTAGCTATTCAGAGACTCTCTGGTTGCCATGGATTTGAGAAACAAAAATAATGTGGTCAACACTGCAGTGCAGAAGTCTTGCACACTTGGAAATGTCTACCCTGCTCCCAGTCATGACAACGCAGGACATTATGCAGTATCTGTGCATGTATTAGGGCACTCATACTATATACCGCTTCAATACAAGAGTTATCATTTAGGGTACAGGAGGGTATTTCTCCTTATTGTTTTATCCACCTTCTCAAGTAAATGTTTTATATGCAGGATATCTCAGAACAAAACAAAGAAAGTTGTCAAATTTGAGTTCATCCATGGTTAGCAATATGTCCACTGTTTTCTGTATTTTATTTAATATGTGATGTAACAAGGCATAGAATAAACAGTCAAACGAAAGAAAAATTAAGAAGTATAACTAATCCAGTTGAATTTGCATTAACATTTTTGTATGACAGGGATGAATGCTTAACTCTTTCTTTTCTGTTGTCCTCAGATGAAAGAGACAGAGTCCAGAAGAAGACATTTACAAAATGGATAAACCAGCATTTAATGAAGGTCAGACACCTGATCTCTGTATTTCTCATCATTTCTGTTGTTTTGATGAAATAATATCTTTTCTGTTTGACATGCTATGTGTTACTAGGTCACTGTGTTTCTATACGTTATAGCAGCAGCATGTTATTCTTATTAAGCAGACTTCACAACTGAAGGGAATGGAAATAATTATCTCTGCTAATGTTTAGCCCTGACATGTAAGAAATACCAGATATTAATTTGATAAAAGGTGTATTGGTTTATGTTTTATCGTACCTCACCTTTAAGGGGACACTTATTTTATTTGTGTCCGTAATTAAAATTAATGCAGTGTGGAACACAAACATTCTTTTGTTTGAAAGTGTGCTGAGAAGAGAAAAAGAATTGTGTGTGGCTCACACTCCTTTCTACACATAGTCTCTCACTGTTTCCTACCCCTCCCCTTCTAAACAAATGTGCACTTTTGTTTTTTTGTTTGTTGTGTGGCAAACATACACCTTGATAAGGTTTTTGGCAAATTAAGGTGATGTGTAGAAATGTAGGGTGCTTGGAACTATTATGCAATCAAGGAGTCCACTTTTAATGTGACACTAGTACTCTGTGCCAGGGACAGTTTGCCTTTTGTTGTTGAGTTGGATGCGGTAGAGTTGTATCTTTCAGTGGAACTAGCCAGAATATTAAGTACTGTCACCTCATTTGTCTCTGCAAAGCAGTAGGAGTAGCCTTGCGAGGCCATCCTGATCTCGCAAACTTCAGTTTATCTTTTGACGCTGTGAGAATCACTGTGGAAAGCCTAGAAGTCATTGTGAATGTAGCAACTGAACGTACTAATCAGTATTGATTGCTATATGAGCGTGGTTAAGGTGTGGGGCGTGGTTTAGGTGTGGCAACAGTGAAAACAACCAGACGGTTCATCTAATCAACCGCCAAGTATTTTTTGAAAGTGGCTGCCCTTTACAAACAGTTTTAATGGACGGCTCCCTGGATGGACTTGTGACCAACAGTCCATCTGGCATGTCAGGTCAAGGCAGGAGAGCATTTTGCAATAAAAATGTGCTCATGTTTGTGTAACTGCAGTCCAGATATATTTTACATTGGTGAGGACACAATATAATATTTCTCAATATATGATACTAAGGTATATTAAATTAATCTTTAATTTAAGGTGTAGTCAGCGATGCAGGTGGACGATTGTTGATATCAGCATCCAAACAAATACATCTTTCCCTTCGGTGCTCCCTCATAAGCTCCACCCCCACATTGGACACAAATTGCCAATGCTGGACTAGTGTTGTTTGGTGCTGTCCGCACCAGGGGTGTAATTAGAATCGGTACACCTGAGTATCGTGATATTATGTTGCGCAATACGCAATACTGTAGGGAGTCTATAAAACTACTGATACTTTTTTTTAACATTGTAGCCCCAGATTCTTGCCAATACACAGCCTTTGTCCACAACACTTTCTTTGTATTGCATTTACAGAGGGAGGGCTATGCAGAGACACCAAATTGTCTTTCAGCACACACACTGAATGTACATCTAGTGGACTGTGAGATTTGTGGAGTGTAAGAATGACTTGCGGCAAAAACCTTCCTGAATTACTGCAGCTATATCTTAGATCGCAATTGTTGGGATACTGCCTGTTTAGCCATATCCCATGCTCATTCTATGTCAGCAGACCTTCTGTTGTCAGGAAACCAGAGGTGCTGACTAATAGTTGGGGTAACTGCTGCATTTGGCCATGTGCAGGCCTATTTTGGTTCCACAGCTGTGCCTGCTTACTGGGATTACTGTGCGAGAGGCCAGAGGCAAAGCAGGTCATCCTGGTGATTTCAGAGGCGTGGTATTCAGGGCAGGAAGTGAGATACTGTAGGCCTGGGAATTCATGCCTCGGACTGGAGTTGTGCCTGGTGGAAGTGCTCAGTAGCTCGTAGATAAGGTTGCACTGCCATATGCTTATACTCATTCACAGGTGGTGCTCTGTATTGTGCAGAGATGCACAACAGTGTGGAGTACAGCGGGATAGAAACATATTGTTAAAGGTCCTATATATATATATATATATATATATATAGTATGATTATAATATTTTATGCAGAGATATAGCGCATTCATTGTGTCCTGAGTAGAGAATAATCTCCTAATATGAGGAAACTAATTTACAATGAACACAGTACCATTACTATGAGTGAATTCCACTCCAGGAAGAGTGGAGTGGATTTATCCTACCAGGTTCATTAATCTACCATGGTAACACATAGTACCACATTCATATTTATTTTTGTAGTTGCGGTATATGTTTAACTGTCAGGCAAGTTACAGAGGACAGCATGTATTTTTTTTACTGGAAACTCTTTTACGATTGTTAAACCTGAGCACATCAGGTATATTACATTTACATAAGTACACATTTTTATTGTAGTGTAGTGGATGTATCTTGCTTTCACTAAATAATTTCATGATAAAAATATAAATGTTTAATTAATCGTCTTGTATGTCAATAGGTACGCAAGCATATAAATGACCTGTACGAAGATTTACGAGATGGACATAACCTGATCTCACTGCTGGAGGTGTTGTCAGGAGACACACTGGTGAGTTACCTTGACAAATGGGACTTAGTTAGGTGATATTGACTGCCACCAGTGTGATATTAGCCAGAAAGATAGTTTTGAGATGGTTACGTTCAGTTCAAGCAGGAAATGGTCATCCACAGTTTTTTGTATTCGCACCACATTATACCTTCTTGTTTTATTTTCTTCTTCTACTAAAACATAATGAGTCATCATGTCGGTGTAGTCATTCAGTATTACACAACAGGGTTTACATACTTGATATACTGTATACAAGTGTTGATATTACATATGAATATTGGAATTTTGTGGCCATGCAGGTCAGTGAGGGTATTTATTTTAGTTTTGGTTTTGTCAACGTGTTTTTCAGTGTATTTCACTTGAACTTAATACAGTTGACTCCTTAACAAGAAATACGTTATCTACAGATAAGCTGTGATGATTCATAAAATGTCTTCTAGCAATGGATGTACTGTATCTTAACTTGGTTTTTAATCATGGTAAGGACCATGTTATATGTCAAATTATGGAAATATACAAATTCACTTACATAATGGAGACCTTTTGTTGTTAAAACTATACAGTCTATTAGCTTGTACACACAGTGGACTTACAGTAAAGTCTAGGTAGTTGCCATTAGCCTCGAGCATTATAGTACATTTGGTATAGTGTAATTAGACAGTAGGCTGCAGTCATCATGCTTCCATTTTCATTGGCCCAATACAGCAGGCTCCTTCTCATCCATCAAAGCAGATGTAGATAGATTTTTCACATCCTGTTCCCCCTCTACCTTCCTCTGTTCTCCTTCCTTTGATGCGCTTTTGTGAATTTTCTGTCCCCTTTTGGTTTACCCACTGTGTCCATGCGCCCGCCTTCTCTGTTATAAGCCGAGGGAGCGTGATTTTCTGAAGACGTTGCGGTTGGTGAGTGCGACAGCAGCATGTGCGGTTGAGCAGCATGGAGACCCATTGGATGATGATAAGGGGGTATGTGTGGCCTGCCATCCACCCCCTTGTAACAGACTAATGCAGATGTGTGTGCCGTGGTGATTAACAGGAGGGGGCGGGATGATTCCGCCACGGGATCAGAGTGTCGTCGTGGTAAAGGTGTCACGTGGTTTCTCTAAGGTTGCTTTTCTTGCCAGCTGTTTTCTATGCAATGCTGTTTAGTGCCGCTGTTGTCGGGAAGGACGCACATCTGGAACATTCAGAATTGCCACTGATATCGATAATGCTATAGAAATGTGCATCGATGCGCTAAAGACCCAGGGTCCTCATGCTGTTATGCTTAGTTAATTGGGTGATTTGGCATATGGCACTGGAAAAGTTGTTAACATAACACGAAGTGAATGACAGAATGTAGCCACATGGCTTGGGTCTTTATATTCATTTCAATAGCTTTATGCATCATTGAGCTCTGCAATCAAATCCCTTCAAACTTGTACAAACAAGGGCATTTTTCATCTGCTTCTCTGAGGTGTGTCGGCTAACACACCCATAGAAGGCTTCTCCATGAGATGTGTTGATTGACATCACAGTAGAAGATAGAGGTGACTGTGGATTCTGAGGGCCGTGATCTATTACTGCTGCTGGGTGACGGCTTATAATGCATTTTCCACCTCATTGCCTCCTGCTGGGGCCCTGTCATTGCCCACGTGCATTCATCGCTGGTGGTTGGCTACTTGCGCATGTCATGGTACTCTGCCAATGTGTTAATCTCAGGTTGAGTTTACCTCATATATTAACGAATGGTAGGCTTAGTTGTGAGAATCACAGCCACACACATTGTTAATTGGAATCGTGTAGCGAAGCAACGTTGCTTACTTGTTTTCCAAACACATTTGTGTAACTGGTGAAAAATGTTCTGCAGCAGAATGTGCACTTAATGTGTAGATTTTGCATTGTCCTATAGCAATTGCAAACTCTTGCTTTGGGTTTGCTTACTGTCAACCTCCCTTACCACAACAGCTTGATGGGTAAGAAAGTGTCAGCATGTCCTGTGCACTCAAATGTAGTTAAATTAAGTTATAATTGAGCTATTCTGATGGTTAGAGCACATTATATGGGTTCCTATTTCCTCTTCCTACCCACAGCCTCGGGAGAAAGGTAGAATGCGATTCCATAGGCTCCAGAATGTGCAAATAGCACTGGACTACTTAAAAAGACAGCAGGTAAGAAGCATCTCATATGAACACATTCTCAAACACTTGATTGCCATGGCTTTCTATAATGAAATAAATAAAAAGGATTTTAATATTATTCTGATTTGTCAATAATTGATAAATGAACTAAACGAACAATCCATATTGCAACTGTAACTTTAGATAAGATATAGTATTATATACTCAAACTTCAAATGAACAGTTTTAATGAGCGACCACTTTTTAATTAGCCTCGCGAGACCATCCTGATCTTGCAAGCTTCAGTTTAATTTCAGCGTGAGAATCAGTCTGGAAAGAATAATTTTGAATGTGTCTGAGTAGCAACTGAATTTTTCAATCAGCTTCGTGTTTTTAGCTATACGGGTGTGGTTTTCCAATCAGCGTTATGTTTATAGCTATACGGGCGTGGTTTAGGTGTGCCGACCACGGTGCCGACAGCGAAATCTACCAGATGATTCATCCAATCAAGTATTTTTTTGAAAGTATAGCCATTCACAAACAGTTTCAATGTACGGCTTCCCAGATGGACTTGTGACAACAATTCCTCTGGCATGTCAGGTTACTTTTGAATACTATATAATATAATAATAAAAGTAATTGCTTTGAATTTTAACTTGGAAACCGCAATTAAGTTTCCTTTTGTTCATTTTATTTTAACTCTCAGTCATGTTTGTCAAGTCACACTTGTCACACACAAATACATCAAATACTTTGGCGCGTTTGAGCAGGTTGTCTAGACACGTACTACAGTATATTGTGTCATTGAACAGTCTTAATTTTAGCCCAGAGGAAATTACTCATAGTGAGCTTAATACTCAGACATGCTTTGAAAAGGTCAGTGATTGAGTACTGTGCACTTAAATTAATCCTCCATTTGTCTTTATGCCGCTGGAAATTATGCCACAGTATAAACAGGCTACTTGTTAGATAGAACGGTACAGCATGCAATGTAATATGGTGATCATGAAAACATATTCATCATCCATAATATATTTCTAACAAAACCAAGAACATACATTAAGTCTTTTACGAGTAACAGTAGGCCTACTATGTCTCTCACTTCACTGTTTCTGGTCTAACTATGCTCGTTTCATGCTTGAAGATCAGTAATAATGGCACTTCACTTAGATAGCTGAACTAGCTGATGTGAATTCATACTACATACAGGCTACATACTGGACGTAAAGCATTGTCAAATGTTTAATTGCCCTTTTAACGTCTCCTAGAAATTCACTAACACAGACCAGCAATGATAGACATGCTACTGTAAGAGCTTAGACTATCCTCCCTTCCGCTGCCCATTTCAGGACAGTATAACTGGGTGAGCTCTTGCCAGATGTGACATAAGCAAGCAGCCCAAGGAGCGAGACAAAGGATCCATAGAGTTGGACACAATGTAATTGTTATATTGTTTTACCACATTCCCGAGACATTCTCCTATAATGTCAGGAAAACCTGATTGTTGGTGTCTTTTTGAGCCTCCCCACAGATGAATTACTGAATTTATTCTATATTGCAGCTATGCAATGTTAAAGTGATTTTGACCTGGATCTGCTTAATGAGGATATTTACTGAGTAGTTTATTAATTTATTAGGCACTTAAATGTGATAAATGTAACGTATGGTCTAGATTTTGTTTTTACCGGTAGTGCTGTTGTAGCCTTTCTCAGCCCGACTATGCTCTCAGCTCAATTTATTTAGCTGAGATTACAGTATGGAAACCCTGATCACATTAGCGTTCGCACAGCCACAGTGCTGGCTGCCCATCAGCGTGGGTTAGTGAGATGACGTTGAAGACGAGGGTAATTCAAAATTGTAGCAACGCCGATTGGTTCAGCGCAATTGTTTCAAAATTAACCAGAGGTCTACGCAAAGTAGGAGGATACGACTGCAGCTTGGCCAGACCTATTCACAAAAAGTGAATATTGTCTGGTTACACCTAAGGGTTACACCAGGCTAGTGCTGTTTGCAAGCTTGCCGCTTTTACAACGGCTCGTGTGCCCCCTTGTGGCAGTTTGTGTTTTTGCAAGCAAATTGTTTTTTACAGAAATAACAGAACTATATAAATAAAAGATAGGCTACTTCAAATTTGTAATAATTACAATTTGCATAATCTAAATCATGTCTAAAATTGCACTTCTACAAGATTATAGATTCAAAATTACAGGGTGGTATTACACACTTTCTCTAATATACATGTTCAATTGTCAGTGTTTTTTAAATAATGAGCTCTAATAATATGCAAAGTTTATGTTGATATGTATTTTGTTAAACATTGTTGTATTGTGTTTCTTGCAGGTCAAACTTGTAAATATCAGGAATGATGACATCACAGATGGTAACCCCAAATTGACCCTGGGATTGATTTGGACCATAATTCTGCACTTTCAGGTCAGAAACTTCAAATTATAAAATACTATTTTTAAATGCTCATTCTTCATATATTATGTTCTTCCAATATGTGGTTCATTAACCAATTTGATTTGAAGTACAGTGCAGATGACAGCACCTATAAACGCATACCAACTTTTACCACTAGGTGTCAATGTAATCTACAATATCGTCCCTCTGAATAGTATTTTCATATAACCTACAGGAATTGCATAACTGATTTATTGTGCAAATATAATATATAATAAAAAAAGTAATAATTTAGTAGTTGTGCTAGCATCCATGCTTGTGATTCTAACATGTAGTGCCATCTACTGTATTTATATTTTTTAGGCTATATGCTATAGGCTATGTTTAACATCTAAAGCCTATAAATAAATAAACACCCGCTATTAAAGATGGGCGTGTGAGTGTTTGCATTTGCAGAATGTATGCTCTATGCATTTATTATAAAAAATAGTGTAATCTTTTGCAAGTCAGAAGTTTTTATCCCCTTTATCCAGAGTAGACCATCAAGTTAAGATGTCTTGTTCGTGTTAAGTTATATTCTTATATTTGTCTATCAATAGGTTGTGTATTGTCTGTTGAGGATATTGCTTATTATAAATCTGGGTAATTGGGGGACGTTGTCATATATAGTAACCCCATTATTTAAGTTTGTAGTTTTTTAGTCCAGGGCAAATTGTGACCACATGTCAAACAGTGAATTTGAATAGCCATGAGTGAATTGTGATTTATTAAAACCGTGTTTAAAATGGGTCGCTGAAATAACAAGAAAAGTAGCATTAATCATCTTTCTTGGACTCAAACCATGTCTGACAGCTAGCTTGGCTGATTAGCGCCCACACCTGTCCCTGTCAGTCTCACGCAAGCCCTTTAGCATTTGATCCAGCAGCTATAGGCCTGCCTCATCTTGCCTGTCTGAGGCTAGCAGAGCATTCTGGATGGATTTGATGGGCTATTATCTATAGCGAGTGAACCTTTAGCTTCTTGTGCAAGACGTGCTCACAGCGGCAAGACGTGTGTGTGCTTAGCTCTGTGATTAGAACACATGCTCAGTGCAGGTTGAGGTGTGGCACACACCACATGCAAACACATACACATGACCACAGGTGTGTTCTTCATAGCTTGTTTGGTGCTTGTGGTTTTGGCATGTGTCTACTTACATTGATCAGTTTGGATTAACGTGTTGTTTTCCTCACGATTGTATAACATATTGCATGTGCTACACTGGTCCATGTTAAAAGTTCATACCTATACAATACAGTTCATACAATAGGTGTCATCCCTCTATGTCCTAGGTATTGGTAGTAGAGTAGAATTAAATGCTGTCTGTGTTACTGTGGCTAGCAGCTGTCATTGGCATTGACATATTGTAAGGGCCTACAGGCCATACAGTAGTTCTTTTTTGTTGGACTTTGCAGTGCAATAACCTTGTATTATTGCCACTGTGCTTTTATATGTTGAGTCACATGACCTCTGTTCAGAGGAATGCCCCTTTGTCATGCTGTTGATTAGGTCAGATAAGAGTGTTTGATTACACCATTGGGCTTAAGCTCCATTACGGGCTCTGCTAGTGTATGTTAGCTTATTAATAGACAAAGTCAACGCAATGATAGGTAATGATTTTACAAGGGCATTATGACAGGCTGGCCCTCCTTGTCTGCTTTATGCAGCTTGTCAGTACAGCCACATTTGATGAGCCAAGTTTAACCGGCACAGGATGTCATTTTTCTGAGTTTGTCCATTTGTTGCCAGCCCTACCCCCTCAGATATGTGGTCATTACAGACACACGGTCAGGCGGAGACGTGGTGCGCTTGTGTTTACAGTACAGCCCAAAACAGGGCTATCTGTCACTCTCATTCTTGCTCAGCTGGTTTGTGCATGTATGGTGTTTGCAGTAGATTAGCCAAGCAAGAAACATGTTTCAAAGGTCAAGTAGGATTCCAGTGACGGTGGTGATATCCACATGGCCAGAAAGAGAAACCCAGATACAGGGATAAATGTTAGACAGAGAGAGAGCATTAGCGATTGTGAATGAGCAGAGGAGCGCTCATCTGTTTTTGTGAGAGCCAATGATGAAGAAGCCAGAGGTCGACTCGCCCGTTGAGTGTGGAGCACAAGGTTAAGGAAGTTGGATGCCACATAGTTCTCTTCAGCTGTGAATGAAATATGACTTTCTCTGAATGAGAGAGGAGATTTGGATCGTCGGGCTGCTGTCTGAAAACAACATTTGCATTTGACCTCAATACATGAAGAAATTAGTGTATGACTGGCCACCATGGGCAACACCTGTGGCTGTGTACATGTCCCAAAAGAGGAATGCTACGTGGACCCCACAAAAGCCCCTCTTAGCATCAAAACAAAGAAGTACAGAGGTCGACGCTACTTCCAAAGGAAGAAGAGGAAGTCCAAATCGCTTCAGCCGGTGGAACTATTTGCAACCCTCGGAAGGGATACTGTTGTCATGGGCGACATCCTGAGGGACGCGGACCTTCAGGACTTCCGAGAAAGGAGCCCAACAGCATGTAGCGAAGGAGCATCAAATGCGGAGATGCTTGGAGCCAGTCAAGATATCGTAAGCAAAGGGGGCTTCATTGGGGAGGTGCCAATAGGTCTATTTAGACCACCATGTGCTGAATCTCCTGGGAAAACGCTATCATCCAAGTTGGAAGGGATTTCTCCAGGCCATGCGTGGAGTCATAAGAGCTGGTCTACCGTAGCAGGAACGCTCCATAGCAATACCACACCCTCTAGGAGTATCGCAGCTAAGGACGGTCTTCTCGGTAAGACGCTCCTGCAGCGACAGTTGAGATGGGCTGTGAGCTTTGGAGCAGTGGAGCACACGCTACAAACCCTGAGATGGAACGAGCGACCTGGCAGCGAGCAGACCTTCTCCGAAAGGATATGGAGCACTCAAATACACAAGAGGGGAAGGAGGAGGTCCCACACCTGTTGTGATTACGTACAAGCTCTCCCAGCTCCTGCCAAATTGTTTTCTGGCCAGCGTGAGGTAAACCAAGTGCTCCTTATTTATGGACACAGCAGGTGTGCTGCATTTTTATGTGGAGGAAGTGTCATTAGAAGCCTGCGATGTGTTTCAATTTGTGTATTAAATGTGTGTTTAGTGGATGCCGGTGGCATTTTAGTGTGAAGAAGTTGGTTGTGGTCAACCAACTGCCATGCAGTCCCTTTTAAAATAACACATTTATGTAATCCATCATTACACAACTACTGGAGACTGTTGATATGGTACAGTACATGCCCTTGCTTTGGTACAAAGTTTCAAACCAAGGACATGGTGAAATATAATAACAGTATATTCAGTTTCTTGGCGGCCTTTACTTTTATTTCATATTGCGAGGAGAAAAAAGCTGCTTATCTTGTAGGCCTATCATTTCTCGGGACACATTGCTAACATTATTTGCAGGATCTATTGAAGAGTTTACAGTATGTTCATGGCAGCAGTGTGGCCAGTGACTTAATGTATTTCAGTTTTACATTAGTAATATCGGTAACAGTTGTGTTAATGCGTTCATGTGTACCACTTTTATACAGTAGTTATCCTAGTCAGCATTCGTGAATGTTAATTGTTCTGTGTCAAATATTAGTTGAATTGAAATGTTGGTTTTAGGTCTTAATTCAATTACATTTTAGCCAACCCTTTGGTGTTGCTGTCTTGTCAATATTCCAACATTATACATGATAGTGCATATTGTAATATAATGTATAGCAGAAATGCTCAAATACATTTAGTTATCTCAAAGAGATAATGTTTCTTTCTTCTTACTGACACTCAAAATGTTCAACCTGAACATTTTATATTTTACTACTAATAGTTTCTGTGGTTAAATATTTTAAAATGACATTGTACTGTATGTCTTGGATGTACTAGGTCTTTAACACCCTCTACCATATCAATGTGATATCAATGGATATTGCTATGCTAACAGTATTCTTTTTCCCTGGCAACAGATCTCAGAGATCCATGTGTTTGGAGAGTCTGAGGACATGACAGCCAAAGAGAGGCTTTTGCTCTGGTCCAAGCAGATGACAGACGGCTACGTGGGAGTACGTTGTGACAACTTTACCACCTCTTGGAGGGACGGCAGACTATTTAACGCTATCATTCATAAATACAGGTACTGCTCCATGCACATATACTCATTAACTACAATGGACGCTGTATGACGTGTGCGAAATAAATTTTCTACTCAGTAGAGGCTATGAAACTTCTCAAATTAAGTTATTTAATGACTGCAATATTTATCTAGTCTACAATGTCTACACTGTGTGTCCACTCAATTGTGTTTTCAATAATGTCATATAGGTACAGTATTTTTCTCTGCAGCTTGGAATGAATGTATTGCTCAGGAAGAATTTCCTGAATTGTATGCAGCTAATCTGCATGCTTTTGTAAGCTCATTCACATGTATGTCATTGAATCAGATATACTGTAGAGCAGCGGCGGGCTGTGCATTTTACACCTAGGCCTTCTGTGCTGTACTACCTGAATCAATCCATGCCAAAAATACCATTATTATGATGTCATGGTTAGAGAAACCATAATATTAATATTACACATACAGTAAACACAGTAAACACAACTTGCTGTTGCATCACAGACAGGTCCCTTATGTAGCAAGAATGATATGACACAATCGACCAGTATTTTCAACATTTCTTTATTTTTCTTCACCTTTTCGTTGTGGAGTTCTGTTTCCCAGCGCACATTTTCATGCTTTGCTTTGGTGTGTCGCTGCTGCCTTGGCTAGACAAATCACGTTTGCAAACCCAGTGTGGCCCCAAAGTCGATCAGTTGCAAATAACAGGCGTTCCCAGCAATACAATTTGCAGTGTTCCTCAGAGGATGTTAGCCAATGGTAGTTACTGGGTTGAAAGTGGTGGACAAACCCTTTCCCCAGTTGAGCAAGCTTCAGAGTGCAGCTTCTCATCTTGATAATGGCTTTGAAATTATATACCAGTGACCAGAGCAATGTCTTCTCCTCTGTCAGCCATCATGGGTTGAAAAAATACATATTACCGTGTGCAGCTTGCTATATATGTAGTTTTGCTAGCTCAGTCTTACAGTCTATGACCATCCAATCAAAGGACGTGAAAATATTATTGTACTCGTGCTAAATGGCCCTGTGTCGCCAACTCAAAATCTGATTGGTTAAAGCAACAGTTTCACTCCCATTTAGATTAAGTGTGTGTGTGTGTGTGTGTGTGTGTGTGTGTGTGTGTGCGTGTGTATGTATGTATATATATATATATATATATATATATATATACATACATACATACAGTAGAGAAGGCCTGGCTGGCCCTGAGGGCCCACCACTGCTGTAGATGTAGTTTGTACTGTGAGATGAGACTACAAAATTTTTATGATAAGAATTGCGTGATCAATTAAAATTCACTAGTGACCAATATAATGTCTCCCTGTCTTTCTCTCTCTGATAGACCAGACCTGGTTGATATGAGCCGTGTATCAACTCAGAACAACCGGTCTAATTTAGAGCAGGCCTTCTGTGTGGCCGAACAACTGGGTGTGGCCCGACTGTTGGACCCCGAGGGTGAGCAGCCAATCTGATCTCCCAGTCTGCATGTCGCCATTCTTAAGATGTAAGACGTATATTAAAGGTTGTTTTTATTTTTTCTGCTTTGTCAACAGACGTAGACGTTCAGTCGCCTGATGAGAAATCCGTCATCACGTACGTCTCCACACTGTTTGACGCCTTTCCCAAAGTGCCCGACGGTTTTGATGGGATTAATGCTACTGTGAGTATAGGTCCAACTATAACAGAGCTGTAGCTCGGCTCTAACTCGTGCCTAGCAGTGTTTCAACCATAAACAGTGTGCTGGAGTGGAACGTTGAAAAGGCAAATGAGGAGTGTGTCAATTTTTAATGTGCTTAGATAAGGGGTGGGCAATCCTGGTCCTGGAGGGCCGGTGCCCTGCATGTTTTAGGTGTCTCTCTGCTCCAACACACCTGATTCTAAAGAATGGGTCGTTGGAAGCCTGCTAACGAACCCATTCATTTCAATCAGGTGTGTTGGAGCAGGGAGACATCTAAAGCATGCAGGGCACCGGCCCTCCAGGACCAGGATTGCCCACCCCTCGCTTAGATAATTGGTTTGTTATATGAATTACTTCTAGTTCATAAGGGAGTGTGATTACAGCTGCCGATGTGTGCTCTGAACAGGATGTGGACATCAAATGGATAGAGTACCAGAACATGATCAAATACCTCAGCCAGTGGATCCAACACAATGTGACTGTAATGTCTGACAGAGCATTCCCTAACAACCCTGTGGAAATCAAGGTAGGGGCCTAAATTAAGTGAAGATTTTACCTTTTTTTATTTGGTTTTCACCCCCTTATTTTTATGAATGCCTTAGTGACCTTGTACCATTCTTATAGTGTATTGATCTTAGTAGCCAAGAGCCATACTGTACACTCTGCATTGTATTTCTACCTTGTTTGAATATTGATAAACGTGAGAGAGCAGCTTCCATTTCCTTTTAAATAAGTAATTTCGCTAATGGGCTATATGAAAAAGTGATCAGTATAGGTTGAGTACTAATGCATCATCATGATGCTGAATTATCTTGTTTTTTGGTTACATTTTTCATTGTCATTCACAGGCACTTTACACACAGTATTTACAATTTAAAGAACATGAAATTCTGCTGAAGGAGAATGAGAAGACTAAAATTAAACATCTTTATCAGATGCTGGAGGTATGTTGACATAGCAAGCAAACATTTGCCTGTAATAGCTCATACATTGATTAAAAGATGATTTAGAGAGTTCCCTCTCTTCATCAATACAACATAGTTACTGCTTGTATAACTGCGGTTGTGTGTGTGTGTTAATGGCAGGTCTGGATTGAGTTTGGACGTATCCAGCTGCCACCAGGACATCATCCTAATGATGTGGAGAAGGAATGGGGTAAACTGATCGTGGCTATGCTGGAGAGGGAGAGAAGCCTCCGGTCAGAGGTAGAAAGGTATGTGGAATTATTTTTCCTGCTGCGGCTAGATATTTTTCATACTTTTTTATTTTTTTCTGTAAACCGCAAATCCCAAGTGATCCAAATTGAGTGTTTATTTGATAATAAATGGTCATTTACTTTTATGGATGCAAAGTAAACCTTTTTCATAGTTTCCTCATTAATTATAAGTTTAACAACCCCATTAGTCATAATTTTCAAGAATGCACCCTGCAAAATATGATAGTGTTTGTTTGATAACCTGCATTGTTAAAATATGTAGTTAGAAGTAGTCATTTGAACTTGCTATTCTATTCTGTGGGAAAACGTCTGTCACACAATCATTTTAGAGTAATACACATGAGTAGTAAAGATTATGAGCTTTTCATTGTTCAAAGCAAAATATGTGAAATAGATATATGACCTTAGCATATAAATATATATATGAGGCTTGATATATTACTGTAAATGATCTGGGTAATTAGTTCTTGGTAAGGCACTCACAGGTTAATCTGGTTCTCTGTGTGTTTTACAGATTGTTACAAATGGTTGTGCTTATGGGTTATGCATTGATAGTATGCTGTATTTCTCAAGCAAATGGCATTGCTTTAGTGTTGGCCGTGCCATGCTAGCATATCCAATCTTGTTTCTGTGTAACCTAATGAAAGAAAACTTCAAAAACACTGGTGATGTGTATGAGGAGGATGTTGGCAGAAAAAGAAACTGTTTGGCTGTGCATTCCAAAAACTCAATACCTGCAAAGTGTACTGCCCCAACCTGTAGTGGAGTGTCAGCTTTAATATATGAAGGATGCCACAAGCTTTTTATTCCCTAGGGCAGCATATTCTGTCAGGGTGGGTTCAAATATACAATCCCCTCTTATAGCCATGTGCGGACTTGTAGGACACTATAAATTCAAGCAGTTGAAAACGCTGCTGCCAGATGAATTTTGGAGAGTTAAGTGATGTGTATGGACAGTGTCCGATGCCGCCTGATCGAAATAAATGCAGGCTCAGTGGCGTAGCGGTGACTCTTCTTCACTGGAATTTCTTAGTGATCTGCCATGCACAGTAACCTAGCGTATTTGAGTGGCGTCTCGTCGGTTAGCAATAGTACTCTAACCAGCATGGGCTCTGCAGAGAACATCCTCATTGGACATTCCACAGAGCCTTTACTGACAAGCAGCCCAGTGTTTCTCAATAACAACTCTCTCTACAGGTGAGGGTGTATTGCACAGGCCAGACCTTTTTATGTTGTCCTGTTTTTATACTTTGTAACTGATGTTGTCTTTTTAGACTTGATATGTTGCAGCAGATTGCTCACAGAGTGCAGCGGGATTGTGTAAATGGTGAAGACAAGCTGGCATTGGCTAGAACAGCCCTGCAGTCTGTAAGTGATGAGAATAACATTATTTTATAAACAAACAAAACCCCATTTACTCTTTATTACATAGTTTTCCTAATGACTCATCGCATTATTTTCCTGTTGCTAAGGATGCAAAGCGTCTTGAGTCTGGCATTCAGTTCACGAATGAGGCTGAGATTGCTGCCTACCTTTTGGAATGTGAGAATATTCTTAGACAGCAAGTGGTGGACATCCAAATTCTTATGGATGGGAAATTCCCATTTGCAGATCAGCTTGTACAAAGGTACGCGGTGCATATATTTGCAAAAGCAATACAACACAGTCCAAAAACAACACTATTGTCCTGTACCTAATGTGGTATTGATCTTGCTGTTCACCCGCAGGGTATCAAAGCTGCGCGATGACCTCCTAACGCTGAGAATGGAGTGTTCCTCCATGTACAGTCAAGGCCGGACGTTGTCCACCGAGCAAACCAAGATGATGATCTCAGGGATCACTCAGAGCTTAAACTCAGGTTTCTCCTCAAACATGAACGCTGGCCTCACGCCAGTCCTCACCCCTGCGCTCACCCCGGGGGCGCTGGTCACCCCTGGCTCCCCGTACACCTGCGGCCTTACCCCGGCCTCGACCCCGGGGCTCCAGCCCCTTTCCATCCAGAGCTACATGGGGGGTGGAGGGGGCTTGGACCCAGCCTCCCTCAAGCAACTCAAACACATGCACATCCGCAAGCCGCTGGGCAAGTCATCGCAGGACCCCAGCATGACCGAGGAGGAGGTCAATATGAACTTTGTCCAGGACTTACTCAACTGGGTGGAGGAGATGCAGGTGAGAGCGCTGGAACCTTCTGGAACAAGCTTTTCTTGTGTGCTTCATCTAGTTGTAGATTATTGTCTATACTTGTTTTTGTGTTCCAAAGGTTCAGTTGGAGCGCCCAGAGTGGGGATCTGATTTGCCAAGTGTGGAAACACAGTTGGACAATTTCAAAAGTGTACATAGAGCGATTGAAGATTTTCAAATTAGTCTCAAAGAAGCCAAACTTAATGAGGTAAGCATCTGCAGTTTCACACAATGCTCACTATATAATTAGTCTTAAATGTAGCAGAAGATTCCCAAACATAATCATTCATATTCTGTACTGCCAGATTCAGATGACCGACCCGTTAAAGCAAGCCTATTCTGAAAAACTGAACAAACTAGAGACCCAGTATGAAATGCTACTGGTAAGTTAATGACATAATTTCATATGTATATTACATTGTTATTATTCCTGGGTGTCATGCTGTTATTGCTCTTGATTCCTGCCAGCATGTTTCAAGAGAGCGGCAGAGCCACCTGGAAAGTCTGCATGACTTTGTATCGCGAGCGACCAGGGAGCTAATCTGGTTGAACGAGAAGGAAGAGGAGGAGGTGGCCTTCGACTGGAGCGACCGCAACAGCTGCATCTATAAGAAGAGAGACTACCACGCTGTAATACATGTTCCTTTAAAGTGAATGATGATTACAACTTCAGCAGGTGCTGTCGGCTCATGATAAATGTCACAAGTCTTTGATTTGTGTCTGGAACTGCCCTTGGTGTGGGACAACCATTTGCGTACAACAACATGTTTGTAACGCTGGTTTCAACAACGTGTGCTTAGTGGCTTGCACTCATCTCTACTCCCCCTCTACACGTTTCACATGCTACTCATGCACAATAATTGTCGCAACATAAACAGTGAGCTAGGGCAGAAGTGTGTGTGGCTCTTAAACCAAACTTTACCCAAGAAAATAAAGCGATCCACTCAGTTAATTTGATGTATACTGTACATTGTTTCAATGAGATGCTTTTCAGGGATATCATTTGCCAATATAGCATGTATAAAAACACTGCATGCTATATAACACTATGCACTATAAATTATTGTATTTTAGAAAAAAGGAGAGGCTGGTTTTATGCCATGTGTGAATGCCAGGAATAATTTCTCTCAACAGGATCTGATGAGAGAGCTGGATGAAAAAGAGGAGGTGATCAAGTCTGTGCAGGACAAAGCAGAAAGCCTTCTGTTGGAGAACCACCCTGCCAGGTTAACTATTGAGGTGAACAATGTTTCTGTATGTGGTCCTCTGAATAATGGTCTGAATAATGTTATTGTATTGGTTGAACTTCACAATATTTGTTGTTGGAACATGTTTATCTGGTATTTGTGTTTTCTGGTTTGCTTTTTATAATATGATCAGAAAAATGTGAACTAATGTTGTTTATGCTGCCCCCATCAGCAAACATTAATCAGCCTACAAACCGCTGAGCTATTCGTTGTTTTAGACTGCTTTCACAGACAGACTTTCATCAGTCCAGTATCATATCGTGGCTTACCCTGTTTGTCATCCAGGCGTACAGAGCCGCCATGCAGACCCAGTGGAGCTGGATATTACAGCTCTGCTCCTGTGTGGAGCAGCATCTCAAGCAGAACACGGCCTATTTTGAGGTGGGCCAGCGACGCACGCCCATTCGATCAATCCGGTAAATGTCCGTCTGCCGCATGGTAATCATTCTCCCATGCATTTTTCCCCATGCAGTTTTACAACGAAGCCAAAGAGTCCACGGACTACCTGAAGAGTCTGCAAGACGCCATTCAGAGGAAGTACAGCTGTGACCGCACCAGCAGCCTGCACAAGCTGGAGGACCTCACGCAGGAGTCCATGGTGAACTGTTAGAGACTATAGGTGGGAAGGAAAGGGTGGGGGGAACAAAACAACAATGATTTACAGGTGTTCTGGGTGGTGCGGTGTGTCCATAGGATGAAAAGGAGCAACTCCTTCAGTACCGTAGCACCGTGGCCGGGATAGTCGGCCGGGCCAGAACCGTCGTTCAGCTCAAACCCAGGAGCCCGGACAACCTTGTGAGGTCTTCCATCCCCGTCAAAGCCATCTGCGACTATCGTCAAATCGAGGTAGAGCTCTCTGCCTTTGCTGTGTTGTGTTCTTCTACATTCAACAAGCTGGAATAGCAGAGCACTGTCTGCTCTTCCCAGATAACCATCTATAAGGAGGACGAGTGTGTACTGGCCAGTAACTCTCACCGGGCCAAGTGGAAGGTGATCAACCCAGGGGGGAACGAGGCTATGGTGCCGTCGGTTTGCTTCACCATTCCACCGCCTAACAAGGAGGCCGTTGACATGGCTGGCAGGTGGGTAGAGGATACACACACACACACACACACACACACACACACACACACACACACGCACAAGCGTTGGGGACCTTGCCTTGACTGTATGAGTCAGTTATGCCTATTTGTTCCCCTGCAGGATTGAGCAGCTGTACCAGAATGTTCTGACGCTGTGGCACCATTCCCACATCAACATGAAGAGCGTGGTGTCGTGGCATTACCTCATGGCTGACATCCGCACCATCCGCAACTGGAACGTAGCCTCTGTAGGTTTTATTGTTCCCCTCTGATGCCAGTTTCTAAGCTTTAGTGGCCATTCATTTACAAGGCGGTGTTGTTAGTAGGCCTGTCACAATAACTGTTTTTGTTGGGCAATATATTGTTCCAGAAAGAATTGCGATAAACAATAATATTGTCATTTCAAGAGCATTTTATGCCACTAATATAATGATAATATAATAGCATAATAATGCAGGTAGGTTACACTCATACATTCTTAAACTCTAAACAGAATGACAATAGAGTCCAGTCAGCAGTTAATGTATGGTCAATTTCTAATCTTCAGACATTAATTTCACAAGAAGTTTGTTGATAAAATAAGAGGTAAAATACACGGGTGGAATGAATAATCCAACGACTATGTTAAACCAGAAAAACACTTATTAAAACAGTGAGAAACATTTCTTTCACCTGTCGCTGTCCGCTCTGTGTGAATGTGTTGTGGAGCACTGTGTGCACACAAAGGCTAATATGTCAGCAAAACATGTGCCAGTACAGCAGGCAATAATATTGATGTCTGAAAAATGTACGTCATTATATCCATGTATCGTACGATAAATCGATATAGTAATTATCGTGACAGGCCCATTAGACAGTCCATGGTGATTATGGAGAATGGGCAAATAATGAGCGTATGTGAGGGAAAACATTGTGTTCTCTTGCTCCCTGCAGATTAAGACCATGCTACCGGGCGAGCATCAGCAGGTTCTAAGCAACCTGCAGTCCCACTTTGAAGACTTCCTGGAAGACCGCTCTGAGTCGGAGGTGTTCACTGTGGCAGACTGTGCCCAGCTGGAGAGGGAGGTGGCGGCCTGTAAGGAGTATTACGAGGAGCTGCTCAGATCTGCTGAGAGAGGCAAGGATAAGCTCCTGCCGCTATAGAAACCAGGGGGCCTTTAGGCATACAGTCCATGCCACACCTTGAGGATAGCACATATAAGCTCTTTGAAGCATGTTGGCACAACATCAATACCTTCTGGATTAAACCCTACTGTGTGTTATGTCTGCACCTTTCAACCAGAAAATGTTTCAATAACATTCTGCTAATTTGTGCAATTCAGCCATAGCCTGGTGTTACACTGTTTTGATGATGCCACCTAGTGGTGTGAATTGTAACCTGCAGTGACGAGTCGTATTTTAGACTTTATTTTTAAAGTTCAGTGGTCTCAGATACATCTGATCTTTCCCCAAACTGCTGTCGGGTGAGCAGAGGAGCGAGAGGAGTCCACGTACAACCATTACATCTCGGAAGTCCGCAACTTCCGAATGCACCTGGAGGGTCACGAGGAGCACCTGATCAGGCACATCCGCACTCCCCTGGACAGAGACGACCTGGAGCGGTCTCTCCAGCGCATCGCGGAGCATGAGGTACGCACCTAGCGTAGCATACGATGTCTGTTCATGAGATGTGCTGCGCTTGCTACGCGGTCCCATTGCTGCACTTATGTGCCTGCAGAGGAAAACGGCAGAGCTGGACCAACTGAAACAGGACCTGGAGGCCATGAGAGAGAAGTGTGAGGTGTTCCTGAGGCAGGCCGCAGCTTCGTCGTGTGTTCCGACCCTTTCCTCTGAGCTCAGCGTCCTCCTGCAGAGTATGAACCAAGTGTCCTCCATGTCTACCATCTACATGGAAAAGTAAGAAGGCCTACACACAGAACGACTGCCGAGAAATATTACTGACGTCCTCTCTGATTTTTGTGAACGAATGTCAACTTGTTGCCTTATTATTTTGTACAGACTGAAGACACTGAGCTTAGTGGTTGACCACAGCCAGAAGGCAGAGGCTGTAGTTAAGGTCTACGAGTCCAAACTCTATGAGGAGGATGCTGTGAATTCTGACCTGAATTCCACCGAGACAACCATTTCCACGCTGAAGGTAGTGTTGGCCCCTCACATCGGTGTATCTCGAGAAAGCTTGGCGGCAGATAAGGCACACAGAATGTAGCATCTGTTAAATTGTCCGCCTTCTGCCTTCTTCCTTCTTGCAACGATTAGCGATGGCGGACAGAGATCGATGAGAAGCAAGAGGTCTTCCACAACATGGAGGACGAGCTGCAGAAAGCACGAGCCATCAGCGAGCGCATGTTTAAGGCCCACAACGAGCGAGACTTTGACCTCGAGTGGCACAGGGAGAAAGCCGATCAACTTTGCGAGAGGTGGCACAACGTTCACTTTCAGATTGACAGCAGGTATTTTATTGATTTGTTTTGGTTCTTTCACACCCCTACCATATTCAAACATTATTTACAATACGTATTTGCTAATCTTAACATTGCTGATAATATATTAATGCGTTACATTTCAGGCTCCGGGACCTTGATGGTATAGGCAAGTCTCTGAAATATTACAAAGATTCCTACAGCAGCCTGGATGAGTGGGTGAGCGAGATGGAAGCAGCACAGCTGAAGGCTCAAGAGAACAAACCGGAAGATAGCAAGGCACTTGCTGAGCTGCTAAACCAACAGAAGGTGTGCTTGGAAGAGATGCTTTAATATTTGAACTGTTTCCTTATTTTACTGTTTTACAGTATATTGTTAAAGGACCCATTCCATGAAAAAGAAATATTTATTGTTGTTTTTGGAATTAGCAATGTCGATGTGACACAGATAAGTAGTAAGCCTTTCAAAGTGGACTGTTAGCTTCCTGGTCTGTATTGGCCAAAAAATGGAGAGAGGCGGGGAAACAGGCGAATGAGAGAAGTGTGCATATGTTACGTAGATTACTGTACACAGTTTGGTAACGCCCCTATGAGGAAATGGCCACCTATGTAGTATTCAGCAAAATATACAAGCTAAGGAACTGATGTTGATCGCCAGCACACAAACCGTAAGTAAAAGTTTAATGTTCAACATTTGCAGATGACCAAATCTGTAAAAATAGTTTTTGATACAGTAACTGCAGGCTACCATAACATAAACAAGTCTAGTCTGCAGGACAGGCATATTATCAAGAGTGATGTGCACATCAATAACTACATTAGATTAACATAGGCTATTGTTCAGTAACAGTAAACGGATTAGAAATTGGCTGCTTAAATAATGTTGCGTTGATGTGTTGATTTACTTAACGTAAACATTGCTTATTGATAAAGACGCACTCGCGTGTCATACCGAAATTGTGTCCCCTTCCGGAAACGGATTGCTGTTTTTGGTACCGAGAGTAATAATGATTTTATCTGGGTCAGTGCTCGGTCAGATCATACAAAACATTTAACTTTATGTCCGTGATAACAACAAAGATAGAATGTGTCTTTGTTTAACTTTCTTGTTTCCTGTTTAACTGAATATCACTGTGTGTTTTTGCTAGCAGCTAAACACCTTTCTGTCCAATAACATTGTGGCAAGAACAGATGCAGCTTTGTGCTATTTAACCCTTCATTCATGAATTAAAACGTGCTTATGGGTATATGGCTGTTTAGCGGGCAAGGATGGCTGCAATGTTGTGCTATGATATAATTTAACCTTCATTAATGAAATAATGTGCTTAGTAGATACATGGCTGGTTATCAAAACGTAACTCCGTTCCTACACAAGGCTGTGTGATCAAGCTGCTGCTGTGTTTATGTTGTTGACACAAACAATCCTTTACTATAGTCTGGTCGGTGAGGCGGAATTCATGCGCAATATTAACACCTTGAAAACCGTGCTGAAAAATTTACCATATGTGGTTCAAAAATAAAAACCCATAAATCTGTTCAAACTGCGTATGAGTACTAGCAGTCTGCAGTAAAGCAGTCGTAGCTTTACGTCAACACAGCTACGTGGAATTCGGGGCGGGTGGACATTGGCTTGTTAATTTTAAAGCAACAGTCACTGAAAACAGACCTTTATCTGAGAGTCGTGGTTGTGGTCGTGCTATTCCACATAATCTATGTGGTATTTTCACCTAAACTTGTCAACTACAGTACATTGTATTGGGGAGTCAAGGAAATGTGTCAACAAGTGAAAAGGTGCATGAAATGACTCCTTTAATGTGTTTTTCAGGTCCTTGTGTCTGAAATTGAGCAAAAACAGAACAGGGTTGAAGAATGCCAAAAGTACTCAGAGCAATACTCATCTGCGATTAAAGTAAGCAGACATGATAAAATAATGTATTGCATATTGACAGATATTGACTTTTGGTTACATAGTTGTACTTGATGAACTAAATTGTATTTACATTCAGATAATGAGTATATTCTACTCTCAATTCAGGATTATGAGCTGCAGCTGATGACCTACAGAGCAATGCTGGACTCCCAGCACAAATCGCCGCTCAAAAAACAGAGAATGCAAAGCTGTTCTGATGCAATCCAGCAAGAGGTGAAACATGTTTTTCAAAATGAAATCAGCATTGAGTGTGTTCTCCATGCTGATGCAATCTCATTTGTGTTTACTGTACCAGTTCCTGGATCTGCGAACTCGCTACACTACTCTAGTTACGCTAATGACACAGTTTGTGAAGTTTGCCAGTGAAACATTGAGGAGAACCGAAGATGAGGAGGTAAGGAATCCTATTTAAAAACTGATTGAGTGGGACTTTGTTTTTCTGCATCCCATATTAAAGCAAATATGGGATTTTATTGTTTTACTTTATGCTTCTCAAATGGCTTTCAGCATGACAGATTGACACATTTGTTTTTGCATTGACCATTGGATTATTGTTCTTTTTTTACTTCAATGCAATGCTTTGTTTGTATATACATATTTCAGTCTAATATGAAATATGAAGCTTGCTAATACAGTATATACTGTGTGTGTGTGTGTGTGTGTGTGTGTGTGTGTAACAGGTTTTGTCATCATTACGTTAGGTTTCAATTGGTTTGATAGGGAAGCGGGATTGTGTTTAGTTAGTTTTATAGTATGTATTATTAATATGTATGTCATTTTCTTAATGTGTGAAACAAT
This sequence comes from Amblyopsis rosae, assembly GCA_025399935.1. Classification (NCBI taxonomy): domain Eukaryota; kingdom Metazoa; phylum Chordata; class Actinopteri; order Percopsiformes; family Amblyopsidae; genus Amblyopsis; species Amblyopsis rosae. The sequence continues at coordinate 25,739 of JAODTR010048973.1, forward strand.
TTGCTTTACGTCAAAGCAGTTAAAGACAGGTTTTCCAGTTAAACTTAGTTGCAAAGGTACATATCTAAAACAATAGATGTGATAGGCCACAATGCTTTGCTAGATATGAAACCATAAACAATTAGTTTTCAAATTCAATCTTTAGTATTCATAGCATGAAAACGTGGTGTGCATGTGATGTGCAAGAATTCCATTATGGTGGTGGTTCAAAACTGCTTGGAAGAGGAAATGCTTGATCATTGCTTCTGTGGTGGGTTACTGCTCTCTTTACTGTAGATCATTTCCAGTCAAGGTATGTGTCTGTTGTTGTTTTTTGTTTTTTTTTGGTGGAAAATGTTGTCTCACATGGATTTGTGGCATTTGGGGTTTTCAATTTTATTTAACACGTCTTAACAAATCATATTTTGGGACGTGATATCAAAGGATCATTTATAATATAGTATTTTCTATTGCAATTTTATCATATATTCAGTTACAACATGCTGAATCTTAGCAATAACTGAGGAAAGGTAAATAAGAGCCCTAATCACAAATTCCTAGAGAGATTTCCACAGTGTGGCAACAGCTTGGTGACGGTACACAAATAAAAGTAAACAACGCTTTCTAAGAGGTTTCTGAAGATGGGAGAAGTGGTTAACTTATTTTTTGCATTATAGAGCAGAACAGCTCTTGAAAGAACCAAATACGCAAAAAGGACAGAAAGCATACAGCTCCAAAATGCTGCAGGAGAAAAGGAGATTAGTCAACTCCGGCAAAAGGTACAGGAACTAGAGGTTGCACTGGTTGAACGACAAGTACAGCTGGAGAAGTTCAAATCAGAAGTAGAGGCACAGAAGAGGAACTACAATGATTTAAATATTCAGAAATCAAAGTTTGAACGTGAGACAAATCAGCATCGCCGAGAATTAGAAATGGCATTAAAAGACAAAGCTGCCATTGAGCAGGAACTAAGTCGCACACGGCAGTTAGTTCAGCAGTCAGAAGCTAAACGTTCTTCATTGGAGGAGGGTCTACATATTTTAAAGAAGAACATTGAGGAAAGTACCATGGCCCGCAAGAAACTAGAAGAGCACTTGAAAAGAAAAGATAAAGATGTTCAGGACCTTGAGAAGCATGGCCGTGTCCTGCTGAGAGAACTTAAGGTCAAGGAGGAGGCTGAGGCAGCTACAGTTGAAGAAAACAGCAATGCTCAGCTAGTCTCTGCAGACATGGATACGAACCTCCTTCAGCGTAACCTAGAAGAATTGACCATAGTCAAGAAAAGAGCTGAAATGGAGATCAAGACACTCAAGTCAGAGCTGAATTCTGTGGTTGTACATAAAAACATGTTGGAGAAGGAGGCAAAGCATTTTAAAGACCTTTTGGAAGAGAGCAATACAAGATTAAAGAAGCTTCAAGTGGACTTGGAGTCCGAAAGAACCAACATGAGAAAACATGTAGAAGAGCTCAGAAGGGAAACATTAGACACCAAAAGGTCCATGTACACACTTCAAGAGCAAATCAAATCACTCCAGAGGGATAAATCTTCATTAGAACAGAAAATAGTTTTCCATAACACTGAAGTGGAAGGCTTTAAAGAGCAGCTGAATATCAGCCAAGAAAAGCTTCTGAGAAAAAGTTCTATAGAGCAGGAAAGCAATCACATAATGCAAAGTTTAGAGGAAGACCTATCAGCCAAACAGACAGAAATAGATCAGATGAAATCCAAGTACAGCGAACTATCAAGAAATAATATGTTACTAGCAAATGAAGTTAAAGGGCTTCAGATAAGTACTGATTCATTACAGAAAGATAAACTATACGCCGAACAAAAAATTAAGTATTTAAAAGCTGAAATAGAAACTGTGAAACAGCAGTATCAAAAAGCTAAGGATGAAGTTACATTTAAGAAAAGATCTGAGCAAGAAGCCCAACTCAAATGCAAAAACATTGAAGCTGAGCTCCAGACAACTGCATTGTTAGTCTCCCAGTTGCAGAAGCAAATAGACGAGCTAAACACAGTTAACATGAAAATGGAAAACAACACGAAGAATGTTAGATCTCAGCTTGATAAGGTAACTGCTGAAATTGAAAGCAAGGATCAGCAAATAAGAATTTTAAAATCTCAGGTTGAGAGTGCTAAATCACAGGTTAGCATAATTGAAGAGGAGTTGGTTAAGAAATCCCAGACCTCCCATGAGCTTCAAATCAAATTAAGGGACTACAATGAAGAGGTAAAAATTATTGCTGAACTGCAAAATAACAATAAAGCACTCTCCCAAAACCTCACCAATTATGAGAATGAAATAAAAAATCTTAAAGCAGAGATTAACTCAGTTTGCACAGATAGGAATCTCGCCAAACAAAAAAATCAGGACCAAATGGTAGAAGTGAAAAAATTGAATGCAATGTTAAAGAAAACAACTACAGAACTTCAAAAGGAATCATCTGAAAGTCAACATTACCTCAGTAAGGTAAAAGCATTAGAGGCTGAGCTTTTAAAATGTAACCGGAGTATTAAAGGTGTCACTGGAAGCTCAGAAAAAATGGTAGCAAGTCTAAATCAGGAGATAAATACCCTTCAGAGGGATAAGAAAGTAGCAGACCAAAAACTGGACAACTTAAAATTAGAGCTTGAAGAGCTGAGTGCTGCCCTGAAAAGAGTGAGAGAGGAACTTGCTAGAGAGACCCAGGAAAGAAAGACTAAACAGTCCAAAATAACAGAACTGGAGGCTGAGCTTCATAAAAGTAAATTAACAGTGAAGGAAATAAATTATAACATTGATAAAACCACATCAAACCTAAAGCATGAAATCATAGTGCTTCAGAAAGAGCGAGGTGAAGCCCAAAATAAATGTAATGTATTGGGATCAGAAGTCACAGTACTGAAAAAAAAACTGGACCATGCTCAGCAAGAGGCCAAGCAGAAGCAAAATGAAAGTTCCGGCCTTCAGCTCAGGGCCCAACAGCTGGAGCAGCAACTTGGGAACTGTAAACAAATGCTGGAAGACCTGAAAAGCAAACTAGATCTTCAAAGGCATGGCTACGAGAGGGAATTGCTGCTGGTGCAGACTGAAATGGAGCAAAAGCTTATTTTACAGCAATCCGAAATTAAATGTGAAATTGAGAAGAAAGTGAAAGAACATGCACAGAGCCATGTGGAGATACATGGCTCACCATTGAAACATGAAATTGAACAAATTAAAGCATTAAGTGAGAACACAATGAACGTAAAGCAAGAAACTGAACAGCAGTTATATCAGGTACAAATTCAAATGGACAAGTTGCAGCAGGAAAGAGCCTCTCTCAGTAGTGATCTGTTAAAGTCTAAAGCTCAAAATGCTCTCTTAGAAGAAGACAAATCTAAACTTAGCTACAACATTGGTCTTCTTGAAAGCGTCAACAGTGCATCCTCAAAGGAGGTTACAAAGCTTAAACAGATGCTGACAGAGACTGAGCAGAAACTGATTATGAAAGAACGGGAAGCATTGTCCCTCAATGAACAGATCATGTCCTACATCGAGGAGGTCAAAAGTCTTCAGGAAAAACTTTTAAATCTGGAGGTTATGGTGAAGACAGAAAAGAGGAAGAATGAAGTGGCGGTGAAGAGTGAACTCGGCCACAAGTGTGCAAAAGACGAGGAGGTTACAAAATTGAAGACAGAGCTGTTATTAGCACAGAAGATGGTGTCTTCATATGAAGTTGCAAAGCGCAAGCTAGAGGAGGAGGTTGTCAAAATGAAAGTGACTTCAGAGGTATGAATTAATCATAATATGTAATTATTGAAAAGCAATAGAATTATGTAAATTAAGTTAAACACACATCATTTATTAATTATTTATAATCAATCGTAATTTATGTACCTATTTATCTAAAAATGTGTCCAATGTCATAATTGCAGATGGAAACAATGGAGAAAGATAAAATACTACAAGTGTTGAAAAAAGTACAAGAAGACAAAATGGAAGACTCAAACGAGAGCCATGAACACTCAAACAAGAGCCATGAACAAACGCGCAATTCTATGACGATAACAACAAAAAATGTGTCCTTGTCAGTGGGTGGTCAGACTGGCAGCAGCCTTTATGAAACACCAAAAGCATCCAGAGATGTGCAAATTAACATCTCTCATCCTGCCCATACATTGAAAGAGAGCACAGCTGACAGTTATGGAAAGCAGAGTGTGACACACTCCAGTTTGTCCTCGTACAAGTTGACGGGCCTCAGATGTAGTATAAGTCTTAAAAAGTTAATACAATTGAAGCTTTTGGGCCAAGAGGTTTTGCAGAAATTTGAAATGGGTCTTACCTCAATGGAGGAGATTCAGGCATCGCTTGCCCACTTAATGAGCAAACCCACTGCTATTGCTGGGGTTTACATTGAGTCAGGTAAGAAAAAGATATCCTTCTTAGAAGCGGCTGAAAAGGGCATCTTAGCTAAGACTTATGCCATTGACTATCTAGAAGTTCAGGCTGCCACAGGTGGTATTATAGGTCTTACCACAGGAAATATACACACTGTTCATGAAGCTCTGGAGAAAGGCCTCCTGGACACTCACCTAAAAGATAAACTCATGGATGCTGAGAAAGCTTTTACTGGCTATAACCATAATGGCAAACAACTATCTTTAGTTCAGGCAATGGAGGAAAGAATTGTTGATAGACAAAAGGGAAAGAAGCTCCTTGAAGCCCAAATAGCTGCCGGAGGAGTGATTATCCCTGAGCTTGTTAGAGTCCCTGTAAACATTGCTGTTGATGCGGGCCTTTTGAAAACAGCCACCTTACAAAGTCTTTATGAACCAATCAGTAATCCTAGGGGATTCCACAATGCTTGCAGTGGACAAAAAGCATACTACAGTGAAATGCTCAAGTGTTGTGTGTATGATGCTGATGGTGGGGTTTATCTTTTCCCATTTGGAGACAGACATCTGTTCAATATGACACTCAGGAGCTCTCATAGAATAACTGTTGTCAGTAGCAGCATTGGCCTGGAAATGTCAGCATATGAAGCATACAAAGGGAAGTGCATCGACAAGAAGACCTACCTGTTCCTATCACAACAAGACAGCGAATGGCAGGAAAGGTCCACCGTTAATACCGAAGGAAGCCCACGTCACATCCTTGTTGACCTTAAAAGTGGTCGGCAGTTTTGTGTTGAAACTGCTCTTTGCCAGAGATTCCTTGAAACCTCAGAGCTTATGAGCTATCGCAGTGGAAACATCAGTATATTTGAGCTAGCAGATATAATATTCTCCAGAATGGTGGTTGTCGAGGATGTTAACAGTCCAATCGCTGGCCTGTGGGATGTCAACCAAAAGAAGCGTCTGTCAGTTTTTCAAGCTCTTCAGCTGAGCCTCATTGACAGAGTTACTTGCCTGAGGTTGTTGGAGGCCCAGGCTTGCACCGGAGGCATCTGTGATCCCTGTTCCGGAGAGATAACTACAGTTACAGAAGCTCTAAAAAGAGGTCTTGTAGACGAGTCATTTGCTCATCAGCTCCAGCATTACGAGCAAGCATATTATGGAATTACTAATCCCAAAACAGCAAAGAAAATATCTGTTGCTCATGCTATTCAGGAAAATCTCTTTCCAAAAGATATAGGTCTTAACTGTCTTGAATTCCAGCTCCTCACTGGAGGATTGATAAACCCTGAGACACACAACAGAATATCACTGGAGGAAGTTAGTCAGAGCTTTCTTCTTGACAAAGCTATTGTCTCCCAAGTGAAAAATGAAAAATCCAACACCAAAATCATAACCTGTCCAAAGACGAGGAGAAGAATCTCATTCAAAGAGGCACTTGAAAGAAGTGTCTATGACAGCCACACTGGGCTGAGGTTACTAGAGGCTACAAAGAGTTACGGTGGTGTGGCCAAGTCTCCAATCCAGTATATTTGGACGTATCAGCGCCTGTAAATATTGTTGTCCAAATAGAGAGCAGAGAAAATTAACTACTATTTTTTTACTTTTTTGGTTATAGACAACTGTGAACATATTGGAGATGCTGTACGTGTAGTAAAAAACACATGTACTTTAGTGTGAAATGTATGTAATACAATAATACATATTAAAGGTCATATGATGTTTTAAAAATAAATATAGCAGCAGACAAATTGCATCCTGGGCAGAGAATGACATCATTCTCCTGTGTGTTGTAATCCGAGCTCCTCTGTTACTTGTTTTCTTAACTGGTCTGGCTGTGTGTGCATGTAGTGTCAGTGGGTGTGTGTGTATGTGTGGCCCACCAAGCATTTGTTTTGGTCTGATATGCTGTTGCCTAGTGTGACACCTAGTAGCAGACACAATTATACATATTGACCCTTTATTAGCATGGTGCTCCATCAGTTACAAATCAAAACACAGGAGGTAAAGCTGAATGACTATAAATAAAAATAGTATATAGGAATATCAGGTACTCTCATGTAGACTGGAAACATACTGTATCATCATTGAACGTTATACCGTGTTAAGTTACTCATTCTAGAGAAATAATGAAGAACATGATTGGGATACTAGTTTCTTCACCTGAATATGTCACACATACTTAGGATGAAAAAATGTGTTCAGCCACGTTATACAAAATAAAACCACTAGTAATTTTCAAACTCCTTTGACTTCCATTGTTTCTCAAAAGCATACTACAACACTATTTACAGTATAAAGCTCTCAAGCTCTGTATTTTTCAATTACCTATGCCTCTAAAAAGCAATTGTGTATTATTTCTATATTATTAATGGAAATCTATTTTAGATTTCTTGGTACTACAATGTGCTGATTAATGTAATTTTAGAAGTGTGTGTGTTTTTGAGAAACATTGTAGGTTGAAATAGTTCTGGCTTATTTGGAAGTGCTGCCAAAAATATTTAATCATGAACACCAGTGTGTCTAGATTCATACAGAGGTAAGGAAGGTATAGAATAAATTGGTTAACAAAAGTTGAGAACCTCTCATACTAAATATCATTGATTCACTGTTCTTCTTTTTTCATATTTAAAATAAAAACATTTTCTAGGGGTCTTTTGTGAAATGAGGGGCAGTGCAACCCTTTGAATCTGTAATGTAAATATGGGATGAAACGGGGTATAAGAAAATATAACAATCACTTTGAAAACTCATGTGTTCTAGAGATCTGTTGATGAAGAGAAGAAAGGGCATGGTGATAAAGTTAGCAAGCTTTTGCACTGGGTATCCAATGTGAAACAAAGCCAGAACAATGATGGTATATTCCTGAAAGATGGTAATGCCAACACAAAAGCCTCTAATAACATCCAGGTAAATACTATGTATACATGTAATATCTATGACTCTGCATTTTTTATGAATCTTCTGTTTTGTTCTATATACCCAATGCAATCTCTACTAATACCCTGGCCAGTAATATTTTTTATAATAAATAAAATGCAAAATAAAAGGCTTACGCAAACGTTTCTTAATCATATACAACATCACTCATCCTGACATGCATTGTATACGTGTATGTACATACTGTAAGTTTAAATAAAAAACCTTTATATTTTGAATTATTTATTTTTATTTCATGCTCCAAACTTTATAATCCTTTTCATTAACATAAGAGGAAATAATGCAGATTTTAACCCATGATATTTCCAAACTAAATATATTAATCTCAATTATTAATATAAATGTTTGGATAAAGTGACATAATATACAATATACATTCAAGACAGATTCCAAATGCATGTTTAATATAAGTTTCACCAAGGACAACACACACATACCAAAAGTGTACAATATGTAAAGCCTCTACTCTGTCTGTCAAAGATATCATGAAGTTACTGTTTTTGCTGCTTTTAAAGTGAGATGTCAAAGTTGTCCTAATAAGTTCTTATGTTGTTTCTCCTCATGCTATAAACATAATACATCTCTACATGTACATGTTTAACATATTGATGTTTTACTTTGAAAGGTATATATTTGAATAAATTATAACGCTTTATTAATCAGGACCCTCACTTGAAATTGCGTCGTTGCTACTTCGCTACTTCGCTGTGTATATTTATACAATTATTATTTATATTTTAGGTGTCTCTGGAGGAGATGGTAACTAAAAAGCAGCAAATTGCAGATGCACTGAGGACTACACAGATGATGTTAAATAAACACAGCGACAAGTAAGTGATTTTATGGGATATCTTTACTATTCATGACCTTGTTCTCTTTTAAATGCTAAAGGCTTTAGTCTCATAAGAAACCTTATTTAATGTTTTGCAGAATGACAGATGAGGAGATGCAAAATGCCCAGGAGCAGCTGAAGGCTCTGAATCAGGCCTTGTCTGATATCTCCCAACACGGTGTGGATCCGACGCCCTCTGCAGACCAGGTTGGATACTGCACTGGCCGTGTTTGTGGCTTACAGTGTTCTCCAAATGAACAATGCCAGTCATGTCAGCACACTGTTTAATTGCATGACTAACCTTGGTGCTCTTCCACTCTATTTCCAGCACGTGTTTTGAATAATACCGTTTAGGGAGTCTTGAGTATGCTGTAAACATGCTTTGTGCCAATATCATCATCGTCATCATGCATTTTCTGATGTTTCACTATGCCAGGTCTCTTTTAATCCCATATGGACTCTGGTGGAATCAACGTAAGAAAACAATGCACATGGCCACCAGAATCCATAGGGGTCAGGTCTCTTTTTGTGATTTCTAACCTACTGTGTGTTGCAATACGCTGGACATGGCAGTCACAGATGCATGATAGCTTTATTGTGTTGTCCCTCATTCTGCTGCGTCAAGACAGTTTTTCACTTGTGCACATGGTCTCTTAACACGCACTCTATTGTCTGATGGTGAGTACACGTTTTGCATTGCTTTTGAATACAGTTTAATTTGAATTTCACATTTTGCACAAAGGATAGGTATTTTGATAGTGAAATGCTTTGCAATTTATTCACCGACGTCTTTTGACTTCTTTTCCTTAGAATTTTGAAGACATGCTCAATATGGAAACTGAAGATGAAGAGGATCCCCACAGTGGTCGGATGACGGACGTCATTCACCCAAGGGCTCAGCCTTTCATATCTGGCCTTCCGCATTATGGGCTACAGCAGTGTCTGGACTCAGATAACACCCTGGAACAGGATCTGGCTAGTAATCCATCACAGAATCAATTTCCAGAGCTGCTTGAAGCAAGCATTCAGAGCCCTCACGTCTTCTCTGTTCCTCCCACGGCAGTAGTCTCAGCAAGGGAAGAGAGCAGGTCTGAACATCTGCTCCTCAAGCTAATAGCGGTAGAAGAGGACAGTGATGAGTTGAGGTTGTGCTATACAGGAGATGCCCTGGCATTGGAAAGGGCATTTGACTTAGGATTGATTCCTGCCTCTCTCTTTGTTGAGGTCCTTCGGAAACAGACCGGGCAGACTAGTGACACTGAAAATATTTCAATTGAGACACCTTGTAAGGAGGAAAGGCTGGTTTTAAAGGGTCAAGATGGAATCTCATCAATGACAGTGGGAAGAAATATGAGTAAAATTACGTTTGCAGATGGAACTACAGACCCAAAATCAAGGACAAAAATAATAGAAGAAGCCTGTACAAAGCACTGCATTGAAAAGGATCTTGAAAGTGTAGGTTGCAGTCTACAGAACCCAAGTAGCAACTTAGTGAACCTGGGACGTGGGAAGAGACTAACAGTGGATGAAGCTGTTCAATGTGATTTGATGAGCTGTAGCAGCACACTGCTAGTTCTTGGTAAACAAAGGGGCATTATGGGTATTGTATTGCCAGACTCTGGGGAAATCCTGACAGTGTCCATGTTGTCACACCATGAGACGATCACTAATGAATTCAGCAGCAATCTCACCCGCAACCAACAAAAGATAGTAGCTTTTTACATACCAGAACTATCCAAGGTGGTAGACTTCACCACTGCTATTGAAAATGGTTTCATCGATAACCATACAGTGGAGGTGTTGAAAACTATAGAATTTCCCGTTGTGACTCCTGATTTTGATCAGCTCAGTGTAAACTTTTCTTCTTGGCTGATGCGTAAAAAGCTCACACTTGACAGGCATTCTCATGCTACAGGTGAGCTGAACATTGATCAAAATTACAACCCCTCCGCCACAGAGATTAAGCAGTTTTTAATCTCCTACCTCATGATGAACAGTTACATTGATCCACAGTCTGGACAGAGGATAGTAATACTTGATAGACAGCTAACTGACATGGTTAAACTTTTCATCCATGACTCGTCAGCTTGTGAAAACATAAAACCAATTCCTACACATCTAACTTCAAATGATTGTATTTCAGAACAGCTAGATTTAGAAATGTCTTTTCAAAGTGACAGTCCAATTCTGTTGCACATAAATGAGGAAACAGATGAATTTGTGAATGATGAGCAAATATTACATTATCCTGCTCCCGGGCAGGTTGAAATTACATCAAAGGAAAAAAACATTGTTAATGACAAAGTGCAAACACAAGATCAATTCAATGAATTATTAGTTGATTATGATTGTATCCAGAGCTCCATGCAGCCTGCGTCTGTAGAGGGAGTGAATCTAATTAACGTCACTAGCATAGCTAGCTGTTATCATTCTGAAAAAGGTGTTCCTGTAAAGAATTTAGATTTTGAAGATAGAGAGACAGTTGGTAGTCTTCTCGATAATCCAGCCACTTCAGAGAGCTCAAACCTTCTCACTTCATCACCAGTAAATAATCCAACTGCCAGCATCACTAACATAACTAGATTTCATCATCCTGAAAATGGTATTGCTGTAAAGAATTTAGATTTTGAAGCTAGCGAAACACTTGGTAGTTTTTGTGATATTCCAGCCACTTTAGAGAGCTCAAACATTCTCCTTTCACCAGTAAATAGCCCAACTGCCAGCTCACCATTGAAGGTAGCGGTTTTAGAAAAATCTATAACCCCTAGCCATCAAACAACAGCACACGGAAACATTAATTCGGTGTTCAGTAAACCAACATATAATGATACCATCACAGAGGTTTTACATTCTGAGAAGACGTGGGAGACAGAAAGTGAACAACACCATGCCCTCCATCTACTAAGAGCTCAGGTAGAGGAGGGGGGCATTTTAGATGTCACCTCTGGGAGGCGCTATAACCTAGAGGCAGCCCTCAATAAAGGCCTGGTTGATGGGCAGACATTTTTAGAGATTCTGGCTCTGCAGTTTAATAAACAATCGAGTACAGTAGGGGACAACGAGGGCAAAGTATCTGTCCTTAAACAAGCACTATCAAATGGTTGCATTTCCTCTGACGTTGCATTGCTCCTTATGGAACAGCAAAACTTGGATGTTGAATATCACTCTATAGTTAATGTCAGTCAGGACTACCAGTCTGAATCCTATTGCAGCAGGCCAGTAGATCAGATGGTTCACGCAGACACAATATTCAAACCTGTGGTTTATCCTGAGGCAATGGCCAGTGATTGTACTCGTAATGACCAGGGCCAGGGATTCATACATATGAATGAGGCTGAAAACAACTGTCAGCATCATGCTGAGAAGAGGGTTGCCGTCGTGGTGCTTGAGCTCGCTGATGAGCCCCTCGATGAACAAGGCAGAGAGGGTGGACATCTGCCGTTACCTCAGAGTGCAGATATCGGTCCACAAGCTGTGCTTTCCTCATTAATTAGTCATAGGCCTGCCGGCTCTCTGGTGACCTCACTCGACTCAGACAATAAACCTGACAGAACACATACACAGATAGGCGATTGTGACAGACAGGTCCACGTCAATAGCCTGATGATGAATATGATCGATCAGTGTGGAAGTGTCACTCAAAATGCTGCTCCACCAACCACGCCCGTATTGGCCAACGTGCGTGACAGACAGACAGAGAGCCAGCATGAACACGCCCTCTCCGCCCATCAGTCTTGTGCAAGAGATGGTTTACTAGAAGATTTTCTTAGGGCGCATCATCAGACTGTGAGTCCCGTCCAGAGTGACTCAGGCATGTCGTCATCACATAGTGATGTGCTGCTGGAGGACGGCAGAGTGGAGAATGTGACTGTTTGGCCGTCGTCGGTCAGTGAGCCTATCCGAGGTTTAGGCCGCGCCTCACTTGGCGATCTGTCTGAACGTGCCGTTACCTCAGCACCTCGGTCTGCTGACGACCATGAGAACAGTGTCACAGAAGATGGCGGGGTAATCGCATTACCTCAGCAGCCAGATGGGGATCTCTTTAGTGAGTCTGAAATGGCGTTGATACAAACTGGTCAGAGGCGAGCAAATGAGAATATAACCCTGTATTCAGTGGTTCAATTTAATCAGCCCAACAATTCCAATAATAGCAGCTGTGTTACTGAAGATGTTTCCATATGCATTATTCAGGAGTCAATGCTGACACTTGGCAATATGTCTGGTTCAACAGAAAAGCTTGCAGGTGAGATTGAATCAGACGAGCCTATTAACATGCATGTTTCCCCAGAGAAACAACACAATTACTTTTCCTCAGGTTTTGAGGAGGTGTCCTTATCTACAAACACACAGACACCAGATGTAAGTGACATCAAACGGAAAGCAAGTCTCGCTCAAGGGGTCTCCTGTTCAATTCCATCCTTGGTATTAGATTTAGAGCCTTCGGCAAATGAAATGCAAGGATTGCATATTCTTCCAACTGGCAGTAAAATAGATGTATGTGGCTGGGCTGATAATCCAGAGTTAGTCAGGGATGTGCCATCACATGTTAACATTACACCTGATTCTGTCCGTCGAACTGTCAAAGTTTGTAATGGTCTAAAATCTGATGCAGATAACAAGATTAAGGTTACTGTAGGGGGTGCTGTGGAGGACTCAATAATGAGTGGCAGAGATGCAGATGTTACCACTGCAGGTCACGAGATACCACAGGGGTCTGAGGAAGGTGACCTGGAGGAAAAAGACACAGGTCATAGGCTTATGAAAACCAGCACACAACGTGTCATGGATGTGGTCAGTTCAAGTAATAATGACCCAGAGATCCAGGGTTGGATTCCCCCGGAAGGACAAGACACTGCTGACACAAAGCAGTCTGATCCGCAAAACATCCAGACTCAACTGCTGCAGCTGCTTAAGAGCATATCTCCAAACCAAGACCCATTGGTGCTGCAGGAGGTGGTGCACAGCCTGCACAAGGTCCTGGGGGAAGAATCTCAGGAGGAGAGAAGCCACATTCTGGAGAGCATCAAGGAGGAGAGTTCAGAGGAGGAGGCTGAGCTGGCAGAGGATGAAGCCAACTTGTGTTGCTCTCACAAAACCATTCAGCAGGCATTGGCCCACACCCAATCCACTAACAAGGATGTCAAGTTAAATCATATGGTAAATGTAGTGTTATTTTTTAAAGGCTCAGTCCCCGATATACTTGCTTTTGTGCAACGCGTACACATAGACAAGCGGTTGCGTCACAAAAGTAATTGTTCATATACTTGCCTGCGTACCTTGCATGTGCTTGGAGGATTTATAATCGATCCAGTAGGGGGCAGATCAGGGTCAAATGACTTGACTACCTCCGATTTAAAACAACAATAACCAACATGTTAAAGTGACAATATGATGGCGATATCATAATGACATTGGTAAATACGGACTAGCTGTACTAACTTCTCTTCTAGCCATTGGTGTTCTTTGTTTAAAAACTGCTGTTGATCTGTCTGTCCGATCCTGATATTCTTCCACCATCTTCGTGTGCTGTATCGCATCATGCGTACGTGTAGGGTTCATTTCTGAGGACGTGCACAAACTACGCTCCAAAGGAACGCAGGATACGCACCCGGTACGCCTGGTAATCTTGCGTAGGCGTAATTAAAAGCAAGTATATTGTGGGCTTTATAGTCTGATCTTCCACAATATACCTTTAACATTCTGGCATTCATCTCTACACCGCTAAGCTCACAACATTATACCCTTACACATATAGTCATGCTAACTTGTCAAACAGGTGTGTTACAATGCAAAATAAGTACAAAATATTAGTTATGAGCTTGCTTATGCTTCAAACAAGCAAATTTGGCTATCAATGCAGTAAGTGAAATTCACCTGATAAGATTTCTTGCACTTATTTTATGTCACTAGATAAGCCAGTTATATTATAAACAAGTCTAACTAGAGTTTAAATCACAGTTACCGGTAGATATAGTTTGTGCAGTGTAAGCATTGGCAGTTAAATGGGGAGCAGATCGCAGGTTCTAAAATATGTCTCTTTGTTTTGTACATGTTTCTTCTACAGCCACACTCTATCCAGGATTATTTGGAGTGTGTTGGTTCACTACAGGATCATGCTGATGTTTTAGATGAGATCAAAAATGACCTTCTTGCCCAGGGCCCCTTGAGCAGCAACTTGGAGGAGCTACAGAACCAGTTTAAAGAAGCACAGGTTAGAAGGTTATATTTGGCATTTATTGTAGCAATTGCAATCACATTTTAAATGTTACTACATTTCATTTGATTGTGTTCATATATGTTTACTAATGTTTACCAACTAAATATCTCTTTTCCAGTCATTGGAATATAATCTTTCCAGTCTGACTGATGTACTTAACGCAGATCTAGAGAAAGCCAAAATCCTCTTAAAGTCTTTCAATGAGCAGATCCCCACGCAAATCCATCGAGATTTGGCGGCGGCATTTCGTGATTTAAAGTCACATTTCGCTGTCGTTTGCCAAATGTCTGCAGAGATAAGTCATGTTTTAACTCAGGAAACAGAATCCAAAAAGGTCAGTGTTCACTTTCAGGCTTACTTCTGCATGTTGGTATGACTGTAGGTGTATTGAGCATTTTCTATGTTATTTTCAGGTGCATTTGGACTGTACATACCAGAAACTTTTAAGTGACCTCCATAAACTAGCATACTACATTAACAAGAATATAGACATGGATTTTCAAAATGCTTATGATCTGGATGGACTGATACATGTCTACCAGCAGAACAAGGTAACATAAAAGTTGTCCAAACAACAAAAACATTTAGACACTTATATTCCGTATCTGAAAAGGCTACATTAGCATTTTCCCCTGTTATCCTCTGCAATACCAGGACACAGAGAGCAAGCTATTTCAAGTAGCCCGACTGGAGTTAGAGGACATGGCACTAGACATTCAATACTTCATTTCCGAGCACACCCAGTTCTTGAGCCCTGCGCAGAGCAAAGCGCTCCTCGCGCTATTGACCAGCACCCAGAGGGCATTCAGGGAACAGGCAGAAAAGCTGGCTGCCCAGAAGGACACCCTGGAAAGTCTCATGGGGGCTAGGGAGCAAGAGAGCCAGCAGAAGGTTGGATATATCTGAACTACCATATGTGCTTTTATCAATAAAGCTAACTGTTAGTATGTTATTATGCATGTTTGTATTTCATTGTGGACAGGTCAGTATTTGAGATGTGAACTTTCAGACATCTGTATTATTTTAAGCAGTAAATAATTTACATTCAAAATCACTTATCAGTACAAATGAATGTATCTGAAACCAAATATGAGAAATAACGATTAATCAATAAACTATGCTCAATTGACATTATCAGGTAGTCAATCTTCATACTGCAAAGACAATGCTGCATGAGCAAATCCTTGGTCAGTCCTAATGTATGTCCTAATATTTTATCGGTTGTGTTTTTCAGGTCTCAAGACACTACTGAACAATTAACATTGGACAAAATGCACCCAAATTATTGGAAAGCTTTGCTCTACAACGTCCTCACTAACACATCACTAACCTAACAGAATATCAAAAGTCTAATGTGAATGGCAAGCATGTTTACAGCATACCAGGTTTAAAAGGAAAGATTTGTCTAAAAATGTGTTGTGATAATGTGACGGTTTGTCGGGGATGAGGTGAGTGCAGGCGCAGACCAAGGACGCTCAGGCAGAAAAGGCTAATAAAGAGCAGCAGTGCTCGTACTCTTTAATGAAGGTTTGTGCGAGCTCCGTCGCAGTAGACAAACAGGTAACAACAC
>JAODTR010048974.1:0-18452 GCA_025399935.1 Amblyopsis rosae
TATATATATATAGCAATGCTTCATGGAGATGAGCAACACAACTTTGACAGGTTAATGT
The DNA here is from genome assembly GCA_025399935.1 of Amblyopsis rosae. NCBI lineage: Eukaryota > Metazoa > Chordata > Actinopteri > Percopsiformes > Amblyopsidae > Amblyopsis > Amblyopsis rosae. Next base: position 59 of record JAODTR010048974.1, read on the forward strand.
TAAAGGTGCAGTCAGCGGTGGTAAGCTGCAGTAATATGCGTTGTGTCAAAATCAGTTAATATCTACTGACGGGCCGCTAGTTGCTCGTTCTGTGTGAGCACTGAAAAACAGTGTTTCTGTAAATGGGAACACAGACAAAGTGGTGCAGACTGCGCCAGACAACACTACCTCAGCCTTGGCAATGTGTGTCCGGTGTGAGGGGCGGAGCTTCTGAGGGAGCACCCTACGGTATGTCATTGAAGGGAGAGGTGTTTCTGTTTTGAGCGAGTTCACATATCAACAATCTTTCATCGCCAGCATCTCTGACTCCACCTTTACGCCAAGGGGAAGGGTTAGGCCTGAGGTGCGTTCAGAATTGGCGAACGTTTGCGAACGTTTGCGAACGTTTGCAAACATATGTAAACAGTTTTGCTCTTGCATTGTATTCGCCGCGAACGTTTGCAAACAAAAGCAAACGTTTGGGGAGGCAGTTCTCGGCGAACACACGTTGAAGCTGGACGAAGGGTGTCTGTTTAAATCTAATATTTTTGGAATGTTTACGCAAATCGTTCAAAATTCATGTTTAAAGCAAACTTGTTTGTCACGAACATTCACCACGAACGCACCTCTGTATAATTTGATTGTCTCAGATTGGTCTGTGTATTTAGTAGACCTAATATTTGTATCCAACCTTTTATGTGTATTTGTACTAGATATACTGTATATAGTTGGTGACCATCATTGGATGCCTCAATCGACCTTTTTTGCCCGAAGCGAGTTAGCCACGCCCATGGGCGGGTCTGTCGGACAGCTGACCCACATGGCTCTGAGCTGACCATAACATCGGAGACGATTAACAATTTGTCATTAACAATAACAGGAGAAAATCGTAAAACGGCAGGATATATAGACCTGATGGCTTCAGTTTCTCATTTAAATCTTGTAACCTACTACTTAATTTATAAAGAAATAAAACCGTTTACTGTCTGCATTCGGTACATTCCCATGGCGAACGCAGTGATAATTGTTAATCCGACAACCTATTTCGGCCTTCTGATTAGTGAGATGGCCTGTCAATCATACATAAAGGTCCATTCACTGTTTTGTTTATCAGTTTCAGGCAACCTAAGAATCCAAAGTCGGTCAGACCAGAGCACTGCGAGCTCCAAGCAAAGCTGCCTCACATTCATAGTGTCTGACATCCATGCCCTCTCAAGCCCCATCCTGGCTCTCACCAATGCCTTAGTGCTGCTGCTGGTTATTCCGGAGCACCTGCACAGTTCATGGTCCTGCGGTATGCTTGTTTACCTGGACCCTGGCTTCTCCCTGCTGGCTGTGATCGTATTGTTGGCCCTAGCTGTCCCACAGGTGAGGACGTCGGTTGAGTGCTTTATTTTATAACTCAAGTGATTTACATGAACACACTCACAGTGCGTACATGTGTTCAAGTGTTTTTAAGTAGCAGAGCAATATGCAACCGTGTCCCTTTATATCAGACTGCTTTCTATGTGCAGACTGACTAATAATAGATATAGAACACAAGGAGCAATAGCTGCTATAGGCTTGTGAGTGAGTATGAATAGTAAATAAGGTACTGATAGTATGATGATCCCCGTGTTGAGTTACGTTGGTTGTCTGATTCCCAGATTTACAGATGTGGACTTCTGTTGCTGCAGACCACTCCTCCTCTAGTGTGCATCTCAGACCTTGAGAGGAAGATTCTCAGCGTGCCCGGGGTACACGCTATGCACGAACTCCACATTTGGCAGTTGACAGATACATACACAGTGGCATCTGTGCACATACACTGCCATACTCAGTTTCAGATGCACAGGTGAGTGAGCGGAGAGTTTAATTTAATAATGTTTATTTTGGTCTCACCTGCTATGGTGTTTTGGTCTCGCATGTTTACATTGTACATTAAAGGTAACATCAATCACAATCTACCACCTGTCTCTGAAATGTAGTGACATCTCATCACAATAACATGTATGCAAACAGTATATTAATGTTTTGGATCTCTGATTTAGATGTGATTTTCTCAATAAGTGTGCAATACTTTTCTGTTGAGTTTGTAATAAACTCTTTGCTAAGATATGCAGTTTTTGCCATATGATAAACTTACAAAAGAAGAAATACAGCAGAAGCTTTATTGACACACACACAGCGTGAGTAAGTAATCAGCAACAGTCTTTGAAAGCAAGTCAGCATTCAAATCCAATAAATTGTGATCTGATTGATGCAAGGATTACACATGCCATTGATATTTGATTAGTGTTGCCACCAGGGAAAGAAATCAAATGTTGCTTACACTGAGCTGTTAAAAAAAATATGCACGTAGTAATGAATATGCAGTATTTAGAATAGTATAAATGTATGTAATATTTCATTGACATAATTTACGAGTCAAAGGTTAATGATCGACTTTTGAAAAATAGTCAAAAAACGACAAATTCCCTGAGTATTTTGTAATTGACATTTTCCAAAACTTTCACTTGAGTATTTCTGTTTTTATGTCAGCACACTCCAACTTGGCTAAAATGTAAGGTCAAGTTACTGCATCCATCTTGAGTAGAATAATTCAGTGCTCTCGTCAGCTGTGAAAGTTAATGAATGTACTCTGTGTCCAGATTTGCTGACTTGACATCTGGGGTCATGAAGGTACTGCAGAGGGAGGGAGTGAGCTGTTGTACTGTACAGCCAGAGTTTCTCAGCTCAACGTTGGCCACCAATGGCAGCACACATCACAAAGATGACAGCCCCCCCAACAGAGATGTGCCCGCCTCCCTGCCTTCTTCCCTGACATGTAGCCTTGCGTGCAAAAAGGCCTGTGCAGGGAGAATGTGTTGCTCTCCTCTGGTGGAGGATGCTGGGATACCATCAGATGGGGAACTCGAGGAAGAACCTCAGGTGTTAATCATTGAAAACACTTTGCTCTGATGTAGGAGTATTAATAGGAAAACCAAGGATTCCAGGGAGATCAAATCTGTGTGTCCGTTATTTTATTGTTCTATTGAAAACAGGAACATTTGCAGTATAACAAGTCAAGCGCTACATTATATTACCTATTGTCTTCTAGGTAATAGGCTTAATAATGTATTGATGATGACATGAGTCAATAAATTTATTTTTATTCCTGGAACATCTTTTAATTGTCTTTCTTTTATATATATAATTTAAAAAATGTTTGTCAGGGACCGAGTGTCTGAATAATACGTCTGAGTAATTTAGCACTGTAGTTCCTGGACCAGGTTGTTAAATTGCTCTATTTGTATCTCCTCTAAATTTAATGTTGTTTTCTTTTCATAAACAATAGTACAGCTAAAGAAGATGTGAATTACGTGTAGCCTACATGAAATGCAATAATGTACACAAGGTATCTCTCAGTTTATTGGATGAAACCAAAGATATATTTGATAATAAACTGAACAGAAATAAGTAGCCTATACTATGATAAGACTGAGTAAAGTAACATTTACTCTTCTATATTTATGTAATCTCTTATGGTATTTTGAAAGATCCCTCCACCACATTTCTGCTAATGAAAATAATTTGTGTTTCACTTAACACGTGATATGAAACATTTGTCATACTGTTGATTTTTTGAAGATTTTGAAATAAAAGGCTATTAAATGAGTATATTGTATTATAACTTTAACGTCGATCTTGCATGTTCCATTTCTCTTACCTGTAATATATTAGACTCCACCTATCTGCAATTTTCTAGCCAATAAAAGCATGTCTAATTTGCATGAACTGGGATCTGCCTCGTCATAGTCTTGATATTTTACTTAGGTTTTCGTTTTGGCAAATACAGTGTAGTCACTGGTATCGTTCTAGTGCGTTACATATACCTTTATCTAAATTAAGTAAAACATAGGCTTCCAGTCCCACTGGAAAAAACACCATAACTGAAAATAGCAGGTGCTATCCGTCCTATATATACTGCAGTATTACTACTTGTACAATGCCCGGATGATCCTCGGTGGTCCGGGGTGCAGACTTCAAACCTGTAGCTGCCTAGCGGCAGAGTGGTTCAATTCCACCTTTCGGGCGTAGATTTGTATGTGTATGTTTTACCATCAAACGTCGATTTATGCTTCATAGTTGGTCTTACGTCATACCTACGCCGCCGTGGGCATGTTTCTGCATTGGTCTGTTACCTGCAATGCACGTTACGATTCATTTTCTAGCTAAATAATAAAGGCGTAAACTGATACATATAAGGTAGCATACCCCATGTTAAGACATAGATGTGATACCAGTAACCAATGTTAAAATACAGATGTGGTTTTAAATGTGACCATGGAATATACATAAACGTAATTGATTTATATAAAATTTTTGTCAGGGAAATTCAGAATGTAAATTATTTTTAATTCCATATATTATTTCCATTATATTATGAGATATATGTATTTTTTTCTGTACTCGAGCTGAACCATTTCCAGCGGAAATGACGTCGACTAGACGGTATTGACCAATCATCAACGATACATTTCTGACATCCAATCATTTCACTTACTATAGTGGCATAGCCCGTTAACACGGAAGTGGTCTGGTGTTGCTGTTATCGTCTGTCCTTGGTTGTAAGCATGTTTGTGAGCTAACGTGGGGATTATCTGGGTATAAGGTTGGTCAAAATATCAAGTAAGAAACAATTCATATTCTTTAAAGTGCAATGAATGTTAAATTGCATCATTTATTTAAGAAGAACCCACACAGAGCTAGGAAATTTGTTAATTTGTTACAGTGCCCGGTTTAACGTTAACCTAATGTAGCAAACGTTTATCCAAAGCGACTTACAATCACTGTACATTACCAGTAGTCAAATGGTGAGTAGGTCATCCACCAGTTATAATCAGAAAACAACATTCTGGTTTGAGTAAAATGGAAGCAGCATGTCATCAGCCAACGTTGCTGTACCGGTAACTACATTTTTACACTATGTAAATAAAAAAATATGGTACATGTAAAATACCAGCAGTGTTCATGAAACACTAGCGGTGTGACAGAGATTCTCAGTGGAGTGTGCATTGTGAAGATAGACCGTAGCAGGTGCAGGAGGTTGTGTTGGCGCTTGGCAGAGGTGAAATAAACATTTGGTCAGAGACACTTGAGGGTTTCACATAGGTAGGCCATCCTTTCTGTAGGTATTCTGTAGGATTTACCTACGTAAAGGATTGCCTTCCTATCTGAAACCCTCGAGTTTATCTGACCAACTTTTTAGGAAGGTATGAAGGCATTCCTTTCTGAAACCCTACCTACCTATCTAATGTACTTTACTTTCACTAATTGCAATGAGGTTTCAAGTGCACAAGTGTACAATTTATGTCTTTATGCATATATGTGACATTAATATAATTATGCTCCATGCTGACCTAACTAGCATAACATCTTTGTATAATGTTGTCATGTTCTATTTATTTTTTATTTCCAAAGGCTTGCACACAGAATATCATGCCTCTTCATAAATACCCCCCAAAAATCTGGAATGCCCTAAAACTGAAGCAGGGTATATACGCTCGTCTCCCTCAACATTACCTCAAGTCCCTGGAAGTGAAAGAACCTACGCCAGTACATTGGAAGGCTCTGGGCGTCAAGTACAGAGCAAATCCTAAGACTGGTCAGAAGGAGCGGGTACAAGATGTCCCAATTCCTATCTACTATCCACCACAGTCCCAAGATGGTCTCTGGGGAGGAGAGGGATGGATAATTGGGTACAGATACACAAACAATGACAAAGTGAGTATGTTGAAATCTTCTGTACAATGTTTTAGAAGGAATATAATTGTTGAGTACTTAATTCCTAGCATCCTTATTTGGGTATTATATCATCCCGCAGATGTTCTGCATGCAATAATCCTGTGTTTGAAGACAGGAAGCAGATCAGCATTTAAATTCTAGTCACTGACTTATTCATTTTCATTTGTCATTAAGATATTTTTATTAACATTTTGAATTCAAATGTGAACTATACCTTCAATTTAATTATATAACAAGAAACTGTAATTTCAGAATACAAACTACAAGTAGACATGGCAATAATTTTTGTGGACAAAGTGTTTTTGAGTAACAATGAACGTGATAGATAATATAAATGTAAAACCATCAGTAAGGACTTGTTTCTGAGGTAAGGCAGCTGTACAGTTGCAGCAAGAATTTAAAATAAAGTTTAGTTTTCCTTTTTGGGTACGCCATCTAACCAGCCAACTGCCAAAACAACGTTGTGCATTTGTTCTGTATCCCCTTAAACGCTGTGAATTGTTCCATTGGTTAGATGTCTACCCGTGTGAAGAAGGTGTGGAAACCAATGTTGTACAGCAGAGAGCTGTACAGTGAGATCCTTGACCACACATTTAAAATCCCCGTCACGTTACGCACCTTGGATCTCATAGATGCTGCCTATGGATTTGACTTCTATATTCTGAAAGTATGTTAATTTGCGGCACTCAGTTTTGACAATATTTCATAATTGTGTGTTTTATTGAACAATTTGGCAGTTAATGTCCCCTTGTATGTGCAATGTCTATTAGACACCAAAAGAAGACCTTAACTCCAAGCTAGGGTTAGACCTGAGGCGGGCAATGTTACTTCGCCTGGCTCGCAAAGATGTGGAGCTGTACCCCAATGACCCTGCAAAGAGAGAGTACGTTTACAACAAATACAAGGTTGGTGAACTGTTGTTTAACTTACCGATGGTTTTACTGTAGATTCTTCTGTTGAATACAACTATTTTGTGAGAGACAGTGAGAGGAAAACACTTTTTTTTTTTTTTGAAGGATTAATGTTATGTTTATGTGTGCCACAGTGTTCATTTTATATATTGATTGCTCCATCGGGGGATAACTTAAACAATTGAAGTTACTTCGGCACTGCTCATTATTAGAATTTTGCGTTTCAGCTATATACCTTATTTTTATTATTCTATTTTTTATTTTTATGCTAGTGTCTTGCCTTGATGTTTAAGCTGATCTAAAAAGCATTGAAACATGAAATGAAAAAAAATATTTCAAATGTTGGTTAAAAAGACAAGTTGCTTAAAAGTTGAATTTAAAATCCAATTCTAACTATTTTTATTTTACTTTTTGGTCATGATCGTTTAAAGCAGATGTTTGAGCTCCCAGAAGAAGAGGCAGAGTGGGTGGGTCTGAGTCTAGAGGAAGCTGTTGAAAAACAGAGACAATTGGAGCACAAGGTAAGAAATCCACCATACAGACCCAATCCACTTCTTTCTCTTAATAATGCTGCCAACAGCCCATAATGTCTCAACACTCGCAGTAAAACAGTTCCAAATTAGGGAACCTTGAGTATAATTTAGTCATGGGGGGGAAAAAATATGTTTCACAATAAGTTACTAGAAGTATTTGTCATTTGAATTTTTCATAGTTTCATAGGTGTTTTTTAAATAGTATTTCCTGGATGTCATTTTGTAGGAGCCAGAACCTTTATTTAAGATCTGCGTGGAACAGCTGGTGAAGGAGCTGACTATTCAAAAGCTCTCAGAGCCCCAAATCATAGAGAAGAAATAAAATGAGACCATGGGAGAAACCTGTTCTCCAGCTTTCAGAGGCAGGCAAATTCCACCAGATGACGTGTGTTCTCAAATGTTACATTAAGTAAGATTTCATAACCTGCATCTGAAATAATTGTCTGAAGATTGATATACATTTTAAGTGAAACATCCAAAGTATGTATTTAGATTTTGTTGTTTTCACTCCAAAGTGAAATGTTAGACTTTTTGCATTTGCAAGTCTCTACAAATGTATGTAATCATCAACTATTATGTGGCTGTGTTGGAGATATTTTAATAAGACATTTCATTAAAACATGTTTTCTTTTTTTTGTATGGCTGTTTAAAGTAAAACATAATGTATAATGAGGTTGACAGAAAATGCAAATATTTAATACACAACTATTGTATTTACCTTTTGCTTAATAAATATTGGCTAAAGCATCCACATCACACATCTTTTGAAAATTACAATATATCATTATTTGGTAAAAGGATCCCCAGGTGCCAATACCAGTTGTTTTTACTTTCAATGTATATGCTAACAGTGTTATGTCAGTACAATATTATGGTGTAATGGGGAATCCCGTGGGTGTAGTAACCTAGCAACTAGAAAAAGATTTTCCACCTGTAGTATTTTCTCCTTTATATGGATATGAAGTAAATTAACTAAGACTACCCTTTCACACTGTATGTATACTTCCTGAGGTTAACCAACAACACAAAAACGATCAATAAAAAATTTGAACAAAACTCACCTTAATAAGTTTATGCATCAATTTGTGGGATGATTATTTCAGTATAACAACAGTATAACAAACTATTTAAAACAATGCAGGCTTTTCCATTTGGTAAAAGCATCCCCAGCTGGTCAATATAAGTGTTTTTCAATTTCATATACCATGTTTGGCCTTATTTGTTGCTTGTGCCGTGTTTTGGCAGTACAATGCTATTTAGTGGGGAATCCCTTCTGTGGGGACTAGTGGGTGTAGAAACCTAGCAACTAGAAAGGGATTCTCTACCTGTAAAGTATGTTTTCCTTATATGGATATGGGGTTAATTAACTTGAATTACCCGTTAACAGAGCAGACGAAGAGACAACTGTTCCCCATATTACCCATGTCTGTTTCGATGTTTACCAGGCTGAACCACATTAATTTGCTACTACTGTCTAACTTGGGAGTATACTTAAAAAAATGTGCGATATGGTATATCGCATGTTGTGAGTCATCATTTAAATACCTGTCATGTTAAAACGCTATTTGTCAGTGAGAATTAATTCAAATGGAACCGCTTCTGATTCAGTGTTTCCGTGACACCTGACTAGCAGTGAATTCCCCAGAGATACCCTCAGGGGGCAACACATGTTCTTATTTTGAAAATCACACCAATGCAATGCCTGAATGTATGTTATGCAAGGTGTAGACAGCAAGGCATGCCTGCTGTCTACATTTGTCCCCTAATTTGTTCAGGTCCAAATTAAATATCTGAAATCAAAAACTAATTTGTTTTACTCCTTGTTTATGCATGAAATACGTTTTTGCCTAGTATACTTTTTAAGTTTTAGTATTTAACTGCATGGGACACGCAGAACCACTGCATCTCTTCTTAAAATAATGTACTTTTAATAAACTTAACTGTTTTTTAACTACCTCCAGGTAGTCTGTAATAGAACTCCCACCCATTACAACTGAAACTGCTACAGACATGTTTAGACTTGGGGTTAACTGCTATGAGAGTGATCGTATGTGTTGTACATGTATGGCCAAAGCGCATGGAAGCCAGACATTGGAGTTTCCCAGTGGTTCTCGGTCATCTAAGTTCAAGGCTGACAAAGCTAGACAGACACCTGCTCTGCAGCAACAACAATACACTTAAGGTTAATATTTAAGTTGTTGCTTTCAGATAGTTGATCACTCAATCTTTTCAACTTATTCTTACAAATGTAAGAAATGTAAACTTCACTTTGACAAATTTTTTGAACAATGTATTACAAATGGAAAAGGAGAAATGCAATGTAAGCACATTTATGCTTAGTTCTAGACATGCTATTCTGTGAGAACCAATCAACTTTGTAACAAAACGCTGACCTTGAAAATCATATTATTTTTTATCATTGGGCTTTTCTCACCTTGGACTAAAACATCCAACATTGAGGAACTTGTCTTGAGACAATATAATAAGGTCAGCCTGAAGTAAATCTTGTGAGTGAGAAGTTCGGGATGTTTGTAGGCTGACGTGTGAAACCTAGGCTGTGAAACCTAGGCCGTTAAAAATAGGCCTGAACAGTCTAAAGAACCAGGAAACACTCAAAATGCTCGTTCCCAAGTTTATCATCAACCGTTGAACTGTACTGCATATTTCATTGCTATACACCACCACTGAACAAAGGATGAAGTCCTTATTTATTTTGAGACATCACTATCACAGTTCTATACAGTATGGAAGTGAATTAGGGACATGTGACTATCTTGACAGAGAAGCCTCTCACAGTTGACAACAAAAAGGAACTTTCGACAGTGATATTAATAAGATGACTGGTTTCTATTGCATGTAGACAGATTAAAAATTAAGCAGATAGGTGTGCATCTTATGAAGAAATACAATAATTGTAATATGGATAAAAGTCAAATCTGACATAATCGAGGCCTTAGACATTGGTCAAATAGTGACATCTGTTATTTTCTAAACTGCACAACAACCTAAAGCTACGCAACCATTTGTTTCCACAAACATTTGTTGAATTTATTAAATATGTTTACACAGGACAAACAACTTCAGTCTTCCCTCATTCACTGCACATTGGACCAGAGGGATTTTGTTTATTTACAGGCTAAATGTAGAAGTTGAAAGGCTTTCTAGTGTCCATGGCTTCTGAGCTTTATGGGTGGGAGTGCAAACCCCTAAAAGCATTAAGTCTTTAAGGCCATCGCTAGCAGCACAATGACAACATTACAGAGGCCTGGGTGTATAGGATAAAGGACAGACATTTTGGATTGTAAACTTGCCCTTGGGTCACCAAAGCCTTGACCAGCAAAGCCTTTGTAGAAAGAGCAAAGCGAGAGATGAGAATAATATTCTCGTGTCCAAACATTTGCACCCTAATTTATACTCCATACTGGCTTGTGGGTTGAAGCCCCTTGTTTCCCCATTTGGATTTGTAACATTTTCACCCTTCTTCTATAGTGGGTAAATTAGTCCACTGTACTGATCCTCCTTCATTTGTCCTCTTCAGTCTTCATCTGTCTCAGCTGGCAGGGGCCATCTTGCGGAAGAGAGTTGGACTGGAAGTTTTGGCTCTCATTGACCATGGCGTTAAACTGAAGGTCATTATACTGGGAAATGTCCACCTCAAAGCCGGAATTAACGTTCACATCCATATTAGCGAAGTTGGCATCAAGGCTTTGATTAAAGCCAGCTGTTGGATTGAAAATAAATTCCATTATTGTGGGGTTATCCAACAGCTGGTTAATGAGTTCTTCGTCACTGGTGTCATAGGTCGGGATGGCGAGGTTAACATCCAGGGGGGCATTGTAGCTAATGTCCCCAACAGCAGGGGCAACAGTGAGGGGCTCTGAGATCACGCTTTCACCAGCAGAGAAATGGAAGGGAGTGGTGATGGATGCGGATTCTACAGGTGTTGGATTTCTGGACTGGGCTGTGTAAAAAAACAGACATAATGCTGTGTCGTTCAAAACATTTGCAATGTCAGTATAGAATAATAGGTTACCTGTAGAATTAGCTACTCCATTTATGTAACACGAGAGAGAGATTTAACAACTACATCCAGATATATTTAAAATAAAATCTATATAAATAACAGTCACCCAAGAATTGTATGCATTTTTATTTTTGTGGGTCTTGTGGTGGTATTAGCTAATTGGCCAAAGTAAATGTACAGTCCAGCATTTATGAGTCTACGATATGTGCCTTTTCCATTCATTTAGGTGGATGTTGGGCTACATGCATACTTTTTCTCATCCAAATTCACAGAAGTTATCTCAACAAATGAAGAAGCACAATAACAGGCCAGACTCACCTTGCATGCAGGGTGTGTCTATGACTTGGCCGTCTGTTTTGACCTTTCTCTTCCTCTTGACCTCATATGGATCTGGAATCAAAACGTAATGTAAATACTCTGTTCTTTATTGCTATTGATGGTCTCTAATGTGCTACATCCTGCTTGACACAAAGGAATCCCCAGTGATTTGTTGTTTAAAAAGGGTGTTGTGTAAACCACAAGGCCAGTAAAAGCAGAATCAAAACCTCAATGTTAAAGGTGTCAAAAGGAAACTCTTCTTAATTCTGATCCGAGTCAGGACTGACCTGGATTATGTGGCAGATAAGAGAAGGTGACAGCTTCACTGTCCATGTGGTCTGAGATCCTCCGCAAGAAAACATCGACCTCAACCTCCTCGGTGACGTCTTGCTCCTGGTAGGGTGGGCTCTTGAACACGATGGCAATCTGCCGGTGCACATCTGTCTGGGCGAACTCACCTTTCGCCTCCCAACGCCCTCGTTTGAAGATGATCTCGATGTCATCTGTGGAGCCAACAGAAAACACGGATCAGCGCTTTTTCACAGAAAGGAGGAACACATTTATATTCTAGTTTAACTCCTGAAGCAATACTCTGTCAGCAAATCTTTAACATGAAGGAAGCACTTGACATTTAAGTCGTACTTTTACAACTCACACCAGTTGTCAAAATATTTGTGTTTCCCCTGTCTCCTTATTTTCACCTTTTTGTACTTTGTCACACAACATGTAGATTTCTGTCTTCCCGGTACATGGACCTTTACAGATATTCAGACGATTAATCTTTAACTGGGACGTAGTGGTGGCCTCTGTAAGACACAAGTAGATGACATCAGTAATGGAGAATGCAACTGGTGCGTTAGTGATTCAGGAAGGGAATTAATGTACATTGCACATTGTGTGGCAGTGCTCTTACTCTTGTCATAGATGGGGTTGGACACCACCGGACTCAGACGGTCCTTTCGTCCATCGTCCCACTCTAGTTCACACTCGAAGCACAGGCGCACCACATTCATATCCATATCTTCAATGGTCTTGGAGTGGCCAGCTGAAAAACAAGAAAATTATGAATAGTTGTTAAAATTCAAGCATACAGCCAGTAACCATAGTAAAAGTATAGTTCTATGCATTTCCTGACCAAAATAACATCCAAATAATAATCAGATCTGAATGTACTTTTTCCTTTGCCAATATAAAACTGGTGGGATATTTCAGCTTCAATTACTCACAACTAAAATGTACAAAAACAGTGACAATAGATTTAGCCGAATCTCCTTTGACACACATTTCTGCAGTGCAATGCAAATGCAAAAAAAAAAAAAAAAAAAACTACATGGCCCAGGCAATTTGCATTGACCAAAGATGACTCCTTCAGATTGAGGGTGTTTTACAACCAGCAGATCTGGAACTGTGTTAGCAGTTTAATTTGAATTAGAAGTTAATTATAAATGTATAAAAGTTATATGCTATGTAAGTTCAAGCTCTGTCAGAAAAGACTGCAGAAAAAGTGTGTTAAACTGGGTGGTTGTCATTTGTTTTGCATTCGTTGCTATGCTGTTTAATAGTTTGTTTTTTTATCCCTTCGTCTAGTTTTGTTTGCAGTACAGTATCGTTATGCTGTATTTTATTATCTACAAGTTTGTAAAGCACACTTGGGTACACAGAACATTTGTTTAGCTACCGTTTCAACAGGATTTGTGATAATTTGTAGAAAGTACAGCTCTGAATGTTGAGAGGACAAGAAACGGTTTCCTTGCTTACGACTTTCCAATTACAGTTTTATACATCTACTGGTGTCCATGAATAGTCATTTGTTACCTTAGGCCCTGATATGTGCAACAGTTGCATATAGAATGAGCATTTTATGGTTATGAAGGATTATGCACCAAAACATTTACAAGTAATTTTACTCTTACAGGTCCAATTAGTTCTGAAAAATAAAGACACATTGCAGGTATCATTGCAATTTTTGACAAACTGCTGCAAATTCAGTATGTTTGGTACATAATATACACTGGTAAACGCTGGAGGGACTGAATTAAATAAGTTGTAAAAAAAGAAATGAGTGTGTTTATCTTCTCACTTTTAAAGGGGTCTATATTTTGAGTTCTTCTTTTCTGAAGTGACACATCAAGCTCTTTCCTTCTCACACACTGGATTCCAAGGTTAGTAAAGCTATAACAGGAAACAGAAACATGATCAAAACATTTCTAGAAATGTACTTTAAGTGCAATTTCTTTGGTGAGGTAAATCGTAGGGTGAACGGATATGAAGGCAGAAGAAAAAAGAAGTGAAGCAAATGTGTATACCTGTGGCTTCTATTGCTGCGAGGATTAAAACTGACCACACAGATTCCAGAGCCCTCGGCACAGTCTTTACCCACAAGGCAATGGGGGTGAGGCCGGTACGGAATGTCTTTTGTCACCAAGGAGACAGTGACTGTAACCTTCTTGATGTGCTCGATTGGTCCCTGAATCTAAAAAATAAAACAAAGAATACAACACAACAGGTAACCAGTTAGAACAGTATTATTATTATTATTATTATTATTATTATTATTATTATTAAGCAAAATGAGATAAACAGGCCATCAGTAAAACATAATGAAAGATGCCAACCATTCTCTGACTGGGTGTGGTGGTGTATGTATCAATGTGCAGCACGGCAATAAGGTGCTGTCATTTTGACCGCACTCAAGTTTGGATTAGAGGGGACTTTCTATTTCCGTTATAATCTAGTCTTCTAAACCACAATGTTTCTCCCCCCTCAACTCTGTATCGCTCAGGAGCAGCGCTGCAGAAGATGCATAACATACAAACATTTGGGGAATCCCTCTCGTTTAAGACATTTACCGACCCCAACCAGATTCAAAAGATTAAGCATCCTACAATGTAGCAGAATGTTGAACCTCTCAAAACAACAACAAACAACATTTCCACAGACCCCAATTTAAAAGTAATTACCTCAATAGAGGGCTGAGTCTTTAAACTTTCCGTGCTGGATATTCCCAGGATGCTACCCGCAGAGCGTCCTTCACACTCGTACCTGAACCTCATTCCTCTCTCTTTGGGTTCCTCCACCATCACCAGCTTGGGCTTCTCCAGGATCTGCTCCAGCAACTCTGTGCCACTCTGGGCACTGGAGGAGGGACCCCCAGGGTTCCTGGAGGAACACAAGGCGCTCTGGCCTTGTCGGGAGGCTGCCTGGCAGGGATAACCTGATTCCATTGCCTTGGAACAGGGCTGGTGGGACGGATGGGGGAAGGACCGAGTCACCTGTGTAAAAGAAGCACATCATTTCATTTGTATACTGCTCTCTGTTCATGCAGTGACTGAGGCCTGGGTATATAGATATGTGCTCTTGCATGTTCTTTTATTATAGAAAAAGCATAATAATAAGAATAATAAAACGTAATGCTTCTTTAATAGAAAATGAAACTGGTTAGAAAATGTTTTTATATCTATCTATATGTCAATAATAATAATATACACTGTAGCAGATTATGCAAATAAAAGAAAACCCATTGAATGGGAAGGTGTGTCCAAACGTTTGACTGGTAGGTACTGTGTGTATGTATGTATATATAGCACCTTTCATAAAAGAATTGTAGCTCAAAGTGCTTTACAGTGAAGGGATTACATGCACTTGCATGCTTTTCATTGAAAACAAAAACTATGCTATGACTTTACAAGAGAAAAAGAAATAAAGGAAAAGAAAAAGGTTATTATGTCATTATATTCACAATGCATATGCCAACCACTGGTGCTTACCAGAGCCATAGAGTAGAATTAAGATCACTTTTTGCACACTTTGTAAATGTGCAGACTGCCATGTGTTAATGAGTCCACCTACCATTTGCTGTCAATTTTATATCATAGACCACAATCTTTTCTGTTCCCCCTGGCAGATGAACACATCTGTTTTGCTTTCTCTGTAACAATGTATTAGCTCGTCCTCTCCCCAAACTTGTCTCAATGTGCATACATTATGGGCTATGCTACAATCATTAATGATAGTATCTGACTAGAACAAGCATCTAAATGTCATCTAATAAAACACCACTGCAGCTGCAATCACAATACGTAGGTAAACAAACAAACAGATAAGTAAAAACACTAGGAAATAAAGAGAACAAATGTGTATATAGAGCAAGTTCTCAAACTAGTCAGTTGTGTGTTAGTTGTTGGCTGAGAACTACCCAAGTGTGTGATGGCGGTTTAGCTCATGTTTCGGAAGACGCTGTGGAACCAGAAGTGTTGTGCAAATGTTTATTGTGTGTGCGCGCGCACGTCTGTCTGTGTCTATGTGTGTGTGTGTGTATTAGTCTAACCATACCTTGTAGTCTAAGAACCGTTAAACTGGAGGGATTGTGCCAAAGAACAAGAAACAGGAAGTCACCTAAGCATGGCTCAACCAATTGAAAAAGACAAACACTCAAAAGAATGCAACACTTCACCACAGGGGATTGGCTAGCTAACAGAAACAAAAGGCAAACCGAAAGTCGGAGTCAGATTACAGTCTAATCCATCATGTCACTCGGCCACGCCTCCTTCCCTTTTCCAAGGCTTTAACACAGAGGGGGTATGACTGTCTTTCCCTCACCCACCGCTAAAGGTTTACAGGTTTACAGGCCATCTTACAATACGCTGTTATAATGCATTTATTTAACTGTGGAGAAACAACAAATAATTTAGTATATTTGTAGAATTGTACCATACTGATTATTACTTGCTGCTAAGAACGTAAAGCATTAAGTCACACACACACACCATTTCATCAGAGGCAGCTCAGGTTACATCTGATATCTGCTTTCTGTAAACCACGTGGTTTATTGTACAAGCCTGACCTGGCTGTCTACCTGTCTCCTAACAACAACAAGCTTGACAACACCTGGCTAACAACAAGCAGTATTAGGAACTGTACTGCCAAGTGAATTGCATATAACATTATCGTTGAAGGGAAGTTCATCTCTGGCCTAATAACAAGTATATAACTTCCCCTTTTCTTTTTTTTATCCACAGATCTCACTAATATGTATCCCATAGACTACTAAATAACTGTATTCAGTTGGACATCTAATTATATTTGCCAAATAAACGATCATCTAAAAAAGAACTTTAGATAATACTATATTAAACAAACACAAAACACAACACGTGTTGTGTTGTTAAGAGTTCCAGTAAAGACCTGTGTGAGCTGCATGAAAGTGATCAGAATTAGAACAGAGGTTTTATGACATACCAGGGGCGCAGTGCCCCTTGGCACCAACACTGGTTGTGAGGAACCCTGTCCAAACATCATGTGATTTTGGTTTCCGAGATCACACAGGTCATCCACAGGTGGAGGCGGTGGCCCAGGGAGCGAGGGTGGGTGAAGCCAATCTATATCTGTAAACAAGTGTTGGATGAAAGAAAATTTTGACTACAAGAAGGTTGATTGAAACGATGAAAATAGTAGTGTTCTCATAGACTTAAAGGTGATATGTTACGACTATGCAAATAATACACTTTATTTATATAGTACTTTTATATTGGTTTACACTTTATACCAATATAAGAGTAGGCTACTATATAAATAAAGTGTATTATTGTCATAATCTATTCTGTAAACAAATTAAGCACAAAAACTCACCGAAGCCTGTAGTGAATTCGTGAACTGTAGAACAGCGAAAACTTGGTGTCAGTAATTAATTATTAATAAGGAGCAAATTTAAGAATTCAAAATTGAATAATCCACAGTTAATTCTTGAACTCGTGATCCCTGAATAACGTGTTGTTCGCGTATCTTTCCGTGAGATACATCACATCGCTACACACAAAAAAACATCTGAGAATGAACCGTACCTCTGGTAGGTTTGAAAACGTCCATGTTTCTCATTGCGTCGACTCTCTTGGAGGAAGCAGGCATAGAATTCGCTTTCTCGTAGCTACGTCAAATCCTCAACTCTCGGTCGAAGTCCCAGCGATGATAATACGACCAAGTGTTTGCTGATGTGTGTCAAAGTCAAGTAGGCGGATGGTAAACTCTGGCCATGTGTCGATCACTACTACCGGTAGTGTTGAAGCTATATTGATCATATTTGACTGGCTGTTAATTTGGGGTGTGGAAATTCCCTTATATCACGCCCCAAACGGGAAACCCCCAGAGGCTGTGAACTTCAGCTACAGCGACTCAGCCTAAGGACTTTGCTTATAACTACAGCCTATATTAACTAACGCGTTTTACTCCACTATTAAATAATCAAAACGACACGTGAGCATGAACATAAGTGTTTCAACTAGTATCCCATCATTTCTATAATATATGCTAGAGCGTTCTATACAACTACAATTTAGCCTACCATTTCAGTTAGCGATGATTGGGCAACATTTAACTTTTGCAACTAAATGTACGTTCTACTATAAAATAAAGTGTACATTACCTAATTTCTATAGGTTGCATCCATAGGTTACATCAAAAAGAGCTGGCGAGCATAGCGGTTCCACTGTCGTGCTCAAGATGCTATTGCGACTTGCAATAAAAGGTGATCCCGCACGCTCCAGCGGACTGCAGACTGCAGACTGCATCGCGTATTACGTCAACGTCAACTCTACTTTGGTCTGGAATGGATCTATCATAACGTGCAAATTAATCTATTTTAATGCCCGTGATAATAGCAAAGGTGTGTTTGTGAGATTTATGCTTCAGGTAACAGATTTGTGGCCATAAGGTTTGCAGTTTTAAAATATGATAATTTATTATTTATTATTAGAATATGCTATTGTTTACAATGTTTGCGTGTGTTTGGTGTATGCAGATGTATATCGTTATAAAAAAATACTAATGGGTTTTATATAACATACATTTATATATATATATATATATAC